>KK119490.1:131978-253711 GCA_000611955.2 Stegodyphus mimosarum
TATATATATACTAACACATATCCTAAGTCGGCGTGAAAAACGAAGTTGAATTTTGTCAATCGGCACAGTAGAACGGAAGATAGAGGAACTGTCTTTTTTTTAGCACAGTGTACTTTTGGCTGTCGATCCCAGATCGGAATCTGTGCCACTGATTCCTAGCATCGACATCATCGCTTGCTCAGTCATAAAGTTAAAGTTCAGCTCTGATTTCCGAGACGAGCTTACAATCTCTTTTATACACCCTTCTTCAACTAGTGCCTGTTCTTTCTTAGAATTTCCGACCTGGAGTTGTAGCACCATAACAATCACATGTCCTTTTATTTATATGGGCTTTCATCACCGCGGGCATTTATTTATCTAGGTGGGATATGTGTCGTGTGAGCAATCAAAACTGTGGGGCATCTTCTATGGGCCTTTGTCATGTGGTCTGTTATCCAGCGGACTTCTAAGAGAGAATCCTAGGCAACTATGGAAATTCCCATGTTTTATGGTTTTGCTCTAACATGGGTTAAAATGTTACATGCATTTCAAGACTCCTGACCATTTTCATTATGCTTTGTACAGAGCGTTAAATTTTTAGTTGCGTATTTATAAATACTTTTTTTTTCTTTAAACTGTTAATATCTTACAATTAAATAAGAAAATGTACATGAAAAAGATCTTTTATTTCACTTTGCTACGCTCGGCCATACTTTAGGCCCTTGTCTGGCTTCGCTAACTTGATTAAGATTTAAAGGCCAACTAGTATTTAGAATCTTGATAGCTTCGGCTATATCTTTCAGTTAGCTTTTGTTAAGTTTAGTTTCATATTTTTTTTAAGTTCAAGCCCAAGTGGAGGCTGTGGTGTACGCTCCGAGTTAGGAATCGATTGTATCATATTTATTCTCAGAAATAAAGAGTAGTTAACCCTTCTTAAGTCTTACGTCTCTCTTCACACACTTGAGCAATTATTCGCTTATTAGTGTTTATGGGTTTTCAAGGACTGAACACTGAATTAAATAAGTAGAACCCCACAAGCTATCAAAGATGACCTTTGACCAGACACTTTCCCTTCACACGTGTAAAACAGTTTTCAAGGAAAAATGGAGAAGCTATTGAAAAACTGTGGATATATACACTGATTATCATAAATTAACGAAAAATCACAAAAATAGCGATAACTCCCTCAAAGATAAGCCAAACCGTGTAAAATTTGAATATGTGGCCAAGTAAGAGTAGCTGAGTAAAACTGCAATATGCAAATGAGTGGCGCTGCACTCGGAATTCGTCATCTGCGAGGAGCATAAAAGTACATGTTTAAGAGCAAGTCAACATATTTCACTGTGATAATGACATCAGAAATTTGAGACAGCCAATTCGTAACAATAACCTCCAGGCATCATTTGCCTGCAGAACTAAGATGGCGAGCCACTAGGGAGACTAGAGGCAGGACAAAGTCAAACAGAAGTGGCCAAATGGCTAAATGTGAGTCCTTCTGTGGTTCATAGACTTTTGGAAACAATTTCAAACCACAGATTCGGCATCCAGGAGGTTCAGCCAAGAAAGTGTGTGTAAATGAAAAGAAAAAAAAAGTCCCTTTGGGCGTAATATAAAATCTGAAAGCTTTCAGATTTTTTTATTATTATTTACTTCTTATTTTGCAAACTAATGAATTTTTAATTAACAAACTCAACGCTTTTTAAAGCGAGCAATGGCATTACTGTTTGGATTAAAAAATTATTATCTCCAGCGCGCGAGACTGTGTATCGGAATTTCTAAGCTGCTTTTAAATAATTTGTGATATTGCTGTTGAATGGAATTTTATGTGGCATAAGTGCAAAGAACTCTGATAGATATTTGATAAATAAAGTTAACATACAAAAAGTTAATAATAAAAAACAAAACAAAAAGTTTTGTAAAGCCATCTTACTATAAGAACAACACTGATATGATGAATTCAGAAAAGACTGAAAAAAAAGAGAAGAAAAATGTGTGGCAACACTTAACTGTACTGTGTGAATACTATACTGTGTAAATTCCATGTCTTCCGACTGATATTTTGTGGAATTATGGCGAAAATAACAAAAGCTGTTCAAGTTTTGAACACTAGTTTGTATTCGTATTTTCGATTTGGAGGGGTTCAACTCTTTAAATCTAACTTCAAACCCCACGAACACTTAACAAGCGAATAATCGTTTAAGTGTGAACAGAACACTTGAGACTTGAGAAGGGTTTAAAACCCTTTATTATTCAGTATAATTACAATCAGTTCCGGCTTGGAACTTTACAATAAAGCCACCACTCGGGCTTGAACATAAATACTAATAATTTGAACTAAAATTAACTTAACTAAAGCTCTTAAGAAATATAGCCGAAGCTATCAGAATCTAACTAGTTGGCCCCTAAATATTAATTAAATCGGCGAAGCCTAGCAAGGGCCTAAGATATGGCCGAGCGTAATAATAGCTAAGAGAGACGCAGCCAGAAGGCAAACACACGCTAGTCAGGAAATCAGACTCTCTCTGCTGAAGTCGGTTAAGTCACGACTCAAATAGTACTCATTCTCATTTGCATTATCTGCGTTTCTGAAATCACATTCTGGCAGGAAATTGTAAGCTGAAATTAGAATAAGATAGGAAAGACACAAAACTTAAAATAACTGTTAATTAACACAAGGTAAACCTTACACAGTTATAAAAGTGTTTTAAATGACAGAAAGAATCATATTTGGGCATTCATAATTAAAAACAATCGGTTTTCTCAAAACTAGAATAGCCAATTTTTCGTATATTCCTTCTGTTCCTATATTTATATTTAGAAAAATTGTGTATTCATTAAATAAAATACAAAAAGGTGTGTCTTCTATGCCAGCAGTGGCCAACAAGTCGACCGCGAAGCTCATCTTGGTCGATCGCATGCAATTTTAGAAACAAAAATTGATTGCAGGGCATGATATATAGAGAACAAGTTTTCAATTACAATTAGAGCGGCGTTAGGGCGTTTTGTTTACAGTGCACTACAGTAGATATATAAATGAGCAGTTACAGTTATTGTACAAAGCAACCCATGCTTTTGTTAGGCATAGAATTCTGACGATATAGATAATTTGTTCTTTAATATAGGTCGGCATCAGAGTGAATTTTATCACCCTATTTCCGGCACCTCAAGTAATGCTAGGGTGGGGAACCATACGTATACAATCACGTAGGAAAATCCTTAGTTGAAAAGAAAAAGGAAGATCTTCTAGCCTTTTAAGTTGGCGAAGAACTGGCAGCCAAGGTATTTGAAAACGAAAATTTGAAGATGATTTTTAGAACTATGTTAACCGAAAAAAATACCCAAGCATCACCAAATGTATATAATATATTTATTTCTTGTTTCGGATCCTCTTTCCTCTGAGAATCGTCGTTTTCCTACATAAAATTAGCGAAGATTAAACAACGTTCTGTGTTGACTAATACACGTACTGAAGACTCTTTAATATTATTTTTGTCAGGATGTACACGTAATTGTGAATCCTTGGTTAAAGACATGAAAATTCAATCTTCTCATTAAGTAATAAAATACATTATTTTTTATCTTTCTCTTCAATTTTTTGCTAACATTGTCAATCAATAATTTTGTTGCTTAAGTTTATCTGGATATTTAAATTTTAATCCATAAACTGTTTGTTTTGTAATGCAAAGCACATGTATAATAATAATTTAACATATTAAGTACTTTACACCCTTCTCGCCCTCTATAAAATGCGCCTGTGACAACGGGTCGATGGCGGTGCATTTTTTAGAACAAAGTAGATTTTTTGTATGCAAAAGTTGGCCACCTCTGTTCTATGAGATAGGACTTACCAAAACGTTTCATTCTAAAGCTGGTTTTCAAATAGAAGAGCTAAATTTCATATTCATACGCCGTACTCAAATTGAAGAGTTAAATTTCCCATTTGTACGCAATTAAAAATAAAATATTAGTTTTGAAAAAAGGCTCCGAATGTTAAAAGATCAAGTGATGAACATTTCTATGCAGATTCTCAAAAGATATATTCATCAATATAAAGACTTCCAAAAAAATCGGGTGTGTACACAACATGACTTCCTTGCACGGAATATTAAATTATAAGCATTTTTTCCTGCATTTCATTTCAACTGATTTCCTCAGATTTCATTAGAGATATATTTCTCATTCGATTAATTCAGTTCTCACTTCGCGACAAGGCAAAAATACATAAAAACTTATTTCTTCGAATAAATTCCAGAATGGAGTAAGCATGATTTAATTCGCAATAATAAAAGAAAACGTTATCTTCGTTGTTGCTTAGTCTCTCTAGATTGGCAACAAATCTACTATTCTGCTAAGTTTCAAATGTAAACAAATATGGCTGCTGTGTTAATAATAATTAAGACGAGCCGCACTTAAACAACTTTTAAATTGTTGATAATTCTACAAATCTTGCATGTAGATTTACTAAAGGCATAAAAACCTTAACCGGAAGATAAGAATATATATATATATATATACATATTTGAATTTAACAAAATTTCTATTCGTAAATAGCAATTTAAAGTAAAAAATTAATTATAGAAATAGGTTTAAAAGAAATTATAAATAATTTATATTGCTGCGAACTAATCTACAATATCATTTAACTTCTGAGTACATAAGTAAATCAAGTGAAAAGTATCAAAATATTTTAACAAATATAAAACTGTAATAATTTTTTTTAAATCCTAAAAATAAAAAATCTGCATAAGTGAATAATTGTTGAGCTGGGCAGAAGACAGACTTATCAAGGGGAAGTTGCCCTCAAACCTAACTCTTCAATTATTCAATTCGTGTTTCGTCATTTATGTAGGCAAGTGTAAAATTCAAAACCAAAAGTAAAATTCAAATGATGTGACCTACCAAAAGCAATTCAAACGAATAGAACTTTTAGAAAAGAACAAATCAAAGCCAATACAAAACAATACCCTTTATAAAACCAATTTAAAACTTTACTATATTCTTTTCAAACAATATATATATGCATATATTTATATACTTTTGGTGCGGCCGATTGCAACCAAAATAGAAAGTGCACATCTATATGTTATAGCAGTCCTATATACAAAATTTCAACATTCTGAGGCTACTCGTTTTTGAATTATACGAGATACATACATAGTACGTACGTACCTCGTATGTATCTATGTATGTATTTAGAGATTTTTTCACGGTGCCTGTACGTACGTGAAAAAAATCTCTTCTGAATTCATTTTAAGCTAGTTTTATAATTCGTTTGGGGACATGGAGTCCTTTATTCTGTCCTTACGTACAGATGTCTTTCAAAAACATCGTTAAATTGCATTCGATAGCGGTCAAAAGAGATATTTCCGTTGAAATATGGCACCCGAAATTTTTCGCTATAGAATTCTGCCTTTTTACTTCGTACAATGAAGTAAAAAAAGAAAACCTCGAGTAGCAGTAGTGAGTGTAACATCAGAATGCTTACCTCATTTAAAACATTTTTGTATCTGGAAGAACATTTCTACGATCAATGATTGCGAAAATAAATGCGGAATAAAAATGTTTGTGCTCATGGCGTATATTGAAAAACCTGTCTAACATGTCTAATCAGTCTTCTATGAAGACAAACATAAACAGAGTGACTGTCGGTGATGTTCAATTAGCGTTATTCAATTATATTCTCAGAAATTCTGATCCCTTTTGCAGATTACATCTTATGAAGTGGGCACTGTACATAACGCATTAACGGAATTCCTAGGCCTCCGTCAAAATCCTTATAATTTAATGTAGTGGAATAAATTTAAACTAACCTGACTAGTTTGCCTTTAATCCTGATATGACAGGTGTTTAAGTTCCCAGCAGAGACATGTTTTAGCACTCGGGTTTATATTTGTGGCCATCTCGCTGAAGAGGATTGCGTGATACCACATTGCCGGTAAATGAATCCATCTTCACGTGATCGACATGAACATGGTTTCTGTGATCACGAATCTTGTTCGTGTGGCCCGTTTCATTAGCTTAAAATGTTTTCGACATATGTTCGCAAAAGCAGTTAGTCGGTCTTTTTTTTTCTCAACTGTTGGTCTTAGACATATATTTCTAATTACAAATGTGTTTTAAATAACACAGATATTCATGTTTCAGCTTTCTGAAGTGGAAGCCTCATGACTTTTTATTAAAGTACCCACAATTTTAGCTGCATTTTGTTTAAACTTGTTCCCTCGAATTTCGTTACAGATATATTTCTCATTCAATCATTTCAGTTCTCACTTCTCAACAAGGCAAAAATACATTAAAACTCAAAACATTTCATTAAAAATTGCAAAATGCAGATAAACATAAAACTCTGTATACAGTTAAAAACAAATTTAAAAAAAAGGAACCACGAGCGTTTTACTTCCTTGTACGAAGTAAAGGAAGTATTGTAATGACGAAAAATTCCGGGTACCATATTTCAGCGACGGTATCCATTTTGACCTCTATCGAATGCAATTTAACGACGTTTTTGCGTGACATCTGTACGTAAGGACAGGATAAAGGACTCTTTTCCCCCAAATGAATTATAAAACTGAATTCAAATGCATTCAGAAGAGATTTTTTTCCGTGGTGTCTGTATGTACGTACGTATGCATGCACGTATCTCGCATAACTCAAAAACGAGTATCCTCAGAACGTATAAATTTTGTTTTAAGATTGCTATAGCATATAGTTGTGCACCTCCCTTTGTGGTGGCAATCGGCCTCACAAAAGTCTATATATATGTACCCACTCTGTTACTCGGCTCTGTGAGTTCAGTTTTTTATTCATATATGTAGGTAAATTGTGCACTTTTTGCTTTAAAATGATTGAATTTTGTTGTTCTTATCTTCCGGTAAAGTTTTTTATGCCTTTAGTTAACCTGAATGCCATAGTTGTAGAATTGTTAACAAATTGAAAGTTGTTTAAGTGCGGCTAAGCCTAAAATTTTTACCATAGCGGTCATATTTGTTTACATTTGAAACTTAGCAGAATAGTGGATTTGTTGCCAATCTAGAGAAACTATGCTTTGTAACAACGAAGATAACGTCTTGTTTTATTATTGCACATTAAACCATGCTTTATCCATTCTGGAATTATCATTTAAGTTATTATATTTTCCCGTATATTGAATCAGCGTAGCGTCCACTGCAAATTAAGTCAGTTTTTATGCCTTCAGTGTCTTTTTGCCGAGTGAGACCAAAAGTAAACTTTCAGTTTTGTGCACCGAAAACTCTGCCTTCTTGCCTGATGGCCGAATGGCTTGTTTTTGCGTAGAAACTCTAATTTGAATTGTAAAAAAAGTTCTTTAAATTGTTGTAATGGTATTTATGTTTTATATGTTTCTATATTTTTCAACTTTCAATAAAGATATTTTGAGGTTTTATGTATTTTTGCCTTGACGCGAAGTGAGAACTGAATTAATTGAATGAGAAATATATCTCTAATCAAATTCGAGGACAGAAGTTTAAATGAAATGCAGCAAAAAGTGCGTATAATTTAATATTCCGTACAAGGAAGTCATGTGGTGTACACATCAGATTTTTTTACTTTCCACTGCGAAGTAAAGGAAGCAAAATATTGCCAGATTTGGTTGCCAGATTTCAACATAAATATACGTTTTGTCCGTTAGCGAATCCATTTTGACTATTTGTGCGTGCGTGCGTGCGTGCGTGTGTGTGTTTGTGTGTGTGTGTGTGTGTGTGTGTGTGTGTGTGTGTGTGTGTGTGTGTGTGTGTGTGTGTGTGTGTGTGTGACGTCTGTACGTACGAACAAAATATAGGATTCATGGTTCCAAAAAGGGTTCGTTAATTACTATAACATTTAATTGTGCACTTCCCTTTTTTATTGCAATTGGTAGTACCAAAAATATATGTATTCCCCACTTAAAAAATCTTTCCCCGGCCTTTATTTTCGCAATAGTCATATATTTCCAATTACAGAAGCGTTTTAAATGATGAAAATATTTATGCGTTGGCAATGTCAACTTTAAAAAAAAAAAGAATTTTCGACAAATAACCGGAACCTAACTTTTAAAGCAGTCTCCCGATTATATTTGGGACAATTTTATACTCGTTAAAAAAAAATAAAATTATAAAAATATTACGTCCAAAAGGGCGTTTTTTAAACATTTTGTATGTTACTTTTATTTATTGAATATCATGTTCTTCGCGTTTAAACCATAAAATTCAGTTAAAGAACAATATCGCAAAATAATTTTAAACTGAGCCTATCTTTAGAATTTCCTACACACAGTCTCACGCACTGCAGATAAAAATTTTTTTTTCTTTACAACGTTCCTATGGCCCGCTTCGAAATCCTCGAGTTTGTTCATCAAAAATTCGTTAAAGTTTTACAAAATATGAAATCGTTAATACAAATTCCAAATTTCAAATTTGGGCTTCCAGATGCCTATATTCGCAGGAGGATGACGGCATTCAAAATTCGATGGCTTTAGGTACCGTCGTTTTATCACAATGTGAGAAACATACGTACATTTATGCACATTCTTCATTATTTAATTTCTTTAAATATAATACAGGGCTGCAATATTTTGTGGCAACAGTTTGAAAAGTGATACAGACTCTTAATGTTTCCGACGCAAAATCGCAAAACGAAAACAATAGTCCTTCAGGGAGAAAGCCCCTTTGGACTAAAAAATTTGATTCCTGCACGATATAAATTGACCGGGATATTTAATTTCAAAATTTGCAATTTTTGATGCCATTTTTAACTTGCCTCGAGGGTTTAGTGAATAAAGTTAAAATAATTGGAGGAAATGAGTTTAAATGAAGTACAGAAAAAACTATATATAATTTAATAGGCCGTGCAAGAAAGGTCATGCGGTCTCTACAGGTACAGGCAAAAGCATGAAGGACACCAATGAGCCGTCGGTCGACTGGCAATGCCTTCCCGTACTAACTAAACCTCCCCTCTCCCCCCAAAAAATTAATTTACAAGATTTATAAGACTCTATAAAGAAAGGTTGAGGAGATCAGCACGTGAAGCTTATAAGGTATTTCTCCCACCTTCTTCGCATGCCTTCATTGTGTAGTGGTCAGCACGCTGGACACGTATTACAGAGGTCCGTGGTTCGAGTCCCGGCGAAGGCGTTGCTCATTTTTCATATCTTCTGCTTCTAAATAACTTAATGACCCTACAAGTGGGGCCCGAACTGAAAGGGGTGGTGGATGATGATTCTCCACCAGCAGGATTTGGCGATTGGGTCCCCAAAACCCCAGTCGCCCTTTAAAAGGGGGAGTATATAAGGTATTTCTCCCACCTTCTTCGCATGCCTTCGTGGTGTACTAGCCAGCACGCTCGACGCGTATCCCAAAGGTCCGTGGTTCGAATCCCGGTGAAGGCGTTGCTCATTTTTCACATCTGCTTCCAAATAGCCTAATGACTCTACAAGCTTCTCTACAATCTAGAGTTTACCTTTTATGGTACACCGTGCAATTTCACTTTATATCCCGCCTCCAAGTAATTATGAAAGATAATGATTTAGGGTGTATTACAACTTAGATTACAATTACTACATTACAATTTAGATTTAGATATTATTTGGATTACAGTGTAGTTTCAAGACCATTTGGAATTCACAAATTAAACTGAGAACATCTGTTTTATAATGTAACAAAAATAGCAAATAAACATAATAAGTTGTAGAAACATTAGGTTTTTATTTGGAAGCAAGAGTTGTGAAAAATGAGCAACCCCTTCCCCGGGAATCGAACCACGAACCTCTCGGTTATGCTTCGAGCTTGCTGACCACTACACCACGAAGGCATGCGAAGATGGCGGGGAGAAATACCTTATAAAGTAACAGATAAACATAATCAAATGAATATAATGTCACGAATTTTGTATTTAGTTAGATAATTTTAATAGAATTATAGTTAAAATGTTTTATTTCCTAGTGCAATGCAGCGCGTGACATATTTTAAGACAAAGCTACGCCGGAAATGTAAGAATACAAGAGCACGTGCATTTAACATTGAATAAAAGCTTATCTCCGCAGTTTATTTTTTTAATTTCAGTAAATGTAATTGACTAGCCGTAACCGTAATTATACTCTTTTTTGCTTTCCAGAAATTGAAATTGCTAGAACTCTCTCGCGCGGCCGATTTAAAAAGCTATAAAAGCAGGAGAAAAACATCTCTGCTCAGTTGTTTTAAGTGAAGTATTGTTATTTACTTCGCTGCTGTAATTTTGTTGTTCGGAGCAGCTTTCTCTGCGCTTTGGATTGCGTTCTATTTAACGTTTTAGTGGTTTAAAATATAGCTATTGTTTATATTGCGTGATATTGTACGAATATCTTTGAGGAATAATCCAACGTTTTGATATATTTCTTGTGATTAGAGTAAATTTTATTAACTTTTTATTGGATTTGTGCATTCAGTCTATTACGAACGCGTACGCACGCAACAATAAGTACTAGGAATACAATATTGTAATTAACTGTACTAATAACACAAAAAAAATTATATGGGCATCATATCTTTCCCTTGTACGGCCTATTAAATTTTACACATTTTTTGCTGCATTTACACTTATTTCCTCGAATTTCACTAGAGATATAGAATTTCGCATTCAGTCAAATTAGTTCTCATTTCGCAGCATAGCACAAATGCATAAAAACTCAAATTTTATTAAAAACTGTAAACTACAGAAACATCTAAAACACCAAATACGGTTAGAAAAACAAATTAGAATTTCTGCGCAAAAAATAAGCCATTCGGCCATTGGGCAGTAAAATACATTTTTTGGTGTACAAAATTGAAAATTTACTCTTGGTCCAACTCGGAATTTACCTTTCTACTAAAAGTTTGAAATGCAAACAAATGGTGGCATGATTAGGTTTAGCACCTCTTAAACTTTTAAATTTTTGATAATTCTACAGCTATTGCATTCAGATTAACTAAAGGCATAAAAATCTTAACCGGAACATAAGAAACATAAATTCAATCACTTTTAAAGCAAAAAATTCACAATTTACAAACATATAAGAATAAAAAAAACTTAGCTCACCGAGCCAGGTAACTGAGTGGGTATAAATATACATATATATTTATATGCGTTTGAGCAGCGAGTGCAAACCATCGGGCAAAGAAAGCAGTGATAATAAAGAACAGATTAGAGAGCCTTAAAGGAATTATTATAAAAAGTACAGCGAAGTTCTAATTTTGCAATGGAGATTGAATCAAATGAAAAAAGAAAAGAACCCTTTATGAGAGGCACCGTAAAACTCCGCGCTGCTTCCGGCAAAAATTTTAAAGTGTTGCCGCAGTCATTGTGAAAAGCAAAAATTACCAGAACATTTAAAAAATAATTCTATCACATACATTTTAAGCAGTAATTAAAATCCTTTCAATTAACATTTCATTCATTTTCCCCTTTCAATTACAGTAATATTTAGGTTTGTTTAAATTATACATACTTTCTTAATCTGAATTATTCATAACACATTTTCCCACAAAAACTTAATTTTGCGGAACGGTATTTTTCATGTATTAGTGATATAATCTCAGTAATAAGCACTCGTAATTGCCAGCGGAACTAACGTCACAGAAAAGGGGCGTGACAATGTAGAAATTCTTCATTTCGCTGTTTACGCCTCTTTTCTGTGACGTCACTTTTACCTAGCTGGGTACGGTCGCTTACTACTTACCTCCACGTTAGGTAAGGATTTAATGTGTAAGTATAGGAACCAAGTGAACGCATAAAATGTTGGATTTCGTAATTTTTATAAAACTGATTTTTTTTTAAATTTAAAAAGCACTGAAACATAAATATTTGCGTCATTTGAAACATTTTTAGGCAGCATAGTGTTTTTTGCGAACATGTATAGAGAAAACACAGACGCATGGAAACTTCTCGAATGCATTTCATATGTAATTCTTTAGTAAGTATTTGAGCAGAATATGAGAATTCGAATTAGTATTTATTTTACTCAGAAGGAAAAAAACTTCTTATCTGTTCCATGGGAAAGTACTTAATTTAGAGGTAATAAAATAATGCTACGATTTTTATAGTAATGGTGGGCCATTTTTGAATAAATGATGCAAAATATCGGAGTCGTTTCGTTGAAAACTTTATATTCAGTAATGACAAATAAAAGATAATGGAGCTGCATGATACAATTTGACGTTCCGTTTGGGTAGAAAAGCAGCTGCCGTGTGTATGAGAATAGTATACAAATATCTATTGCCTAAAATCTAAATGTATCTGACTTTGTAATTAAGATCATTTACAGATTTTAGTATTTATTTTTTTAGTTTTCACTTCACACACTCGAGAATATCAGCAACGGAGAATGAAAACATTATCAAATATGGTATCGTTTGCTTTTCTGGCTTCTTCCATGCGAATAAACTTCAGCTCACGATGATAACGACTCTCGTACGTGAGAGACGAGCAGTTGCAGTTGTAGTTATCGAATTGGCGTCAGAGATGACTTTGGATAGTTTCCAGAAATACGAAAGCTCCCGTGCCTTCATCATGCGAAACGATTTCATCGACCCGGATAGCAGCAGACGCTCAAAAGCGCAGACACTGGTTACGAATCAAAAACCTCGTTGTGTTGAAAATTATAAGTGTATCACCCTGTGTTATTTTCCCCCATTGCAGATTTAATTAAAAGTAAATAAAAAGTTTTTATAAAATAAGCTTTTATTTAAAACTCATAAAATAATTAAATGAACTAAAAAGGAGAATAATAATTTATCATATGGTAGCAAGATATTAATTAAATAATTCTGTTTACAAAATACAGCTTCAATTTCATATCGCGAATAATGAAAGTGAGCAACGCCCTTGATAAATTTACAAAAATTAGATGCTTTCGTGCCCAGCAACCTAAAATGGTTATTAGTATAAAAATTGAAAAAAATGAAACAGTTTTAATGAGATGAGATAGTATAATTTCATGGCTCTAGCTAGCAATGAATAATACCAGAGATTAAAAAACTGTGCTTATTGTTTTAAAATCGCTTATTTTGTGAATCATTTACATACAGATTAAATTTGAAAAAAAAATTAAATATTTTACTTTTTCCCGAATGGCAACTTTCTGGTCCTTGGTAGTTTAAAAAAAAATCGGTTAATGGCGGCGCATTTATTTTCTAAATTGCCAAGTTTGTTTATTAAATTTAAAAACAAAAAAACTTACCCTTTGCCGAGAGGCAACATATTTCTTTTAAATGGCTGATTTTTTTTATAAGATTTGAAGGAGAAATATCTTACGTTTTGTCGAGTGGCATCACATTGCTTTTGAATTCGCTAAGTTTGTAGAGACACTTGGTTATTTCGGAAGCAGGAGTGATGAAAAATGAGCAACGCCTTCACCGGGAATCGAACCACGAACCTTTTGATTACGCTTCAAGTTTGCTGACCACTACACCACGAAAGCATGCGAAGAATACGGCAGAAATATCTTGTTTGTTAATTAAAATTTTGTTATGTTCGCATAAAATATAAAATAAATAAATAAACAAATTCAAAATTCCTGCTTCCGTGTATACATGATCGAGTGGACGACAATGTGTGTTTAAGGGCACTTGGTACTTCCGGTTTTTTTTTTTTTTTTTTTTTTTAAGAACTTTCAGTTATTTGTTCTCGGATATTATTAAGTGGTTTTGTTAGACAAAATAATTTTAAGCTGAAAAACAATTGTCGTAATTTTTTAAGTATTTAACAATTAAAATATTTTTTCAATTTTGTATTTTTCGCCAATATTTTTGTTGTATTACCTAGAATTTTTTCATATTTTTAACGATTGAATTTGCAATTAATGAATTAGTTTCTGAGAAAAAAAAATAAAAAGCATATTTGTATGTAAAAACTTTGGAAAGAATATGATTTCAGCTACATTTTCCTTTCCAAAAGTTTTCCTTTTCAATATTTTGCACAACCATCTTTGTTTCTACTAAGTATATGATAATAAACACGAAGTAAAAATACCAAATAACTTACTTCATAACTGTGAAAGTTTAGGACTTTTGAGTGAAAGGGCTTATCGAAAAAATACAAACTGAGGAAACGCAGTTTAAAGAATGCAAATTTTTAAAAATGGTCATTAAAATATTCCTAATTTTTAAGCATTTTTTATTAAATTTCAATATATATCTATATATCTGAAATTAAACCTATTACTATTTAATTAGTTACTTATAAATAGAGATTAGAAGTTTTTATTTGAAACCTTGTCTCACCGGAAATAATAATAATAATAATAATAAACCATAAAACTAAATACAATTTATATTTCCCTGTTTTAATTTTGTAAAACAACATTCAATTAAACATTCAACATTCAACAAGCAATTTCAATGCGTTAATTAATTACAATATTTTTTTTCTAAAACATTTATAATCAATATTTATAACGTTAATTTGTTGTTTAAAATTCATTTCTACAAAAAGTATAATTTGAGATTTTAATACACATAGAAACTCTATTTAAAACTGCCTAGGAGCATATGTGATTTCATCTGGTCTTTTAGCCATTATTTTCTCGTATATGAATTGTCTTTTTAAGTAAGTTAGGAGTATTTTAATTCACTTAAGGAATTTAATACTTATTACAGCAAGGTTTTCCATAACGCTTTTAAAAGAGAAACCTAAATAAATTTCATTATGCTACTTCTTTTTGTTTCTGTCTAACGCAAATAATAACTGTTTCTGAAGAAAAATAACAAAATTGACTAATAATGCACTTAGAAATATTTGCTGAGCTGATTTAAAAATAAAAAAATAAAGAAAAAAAATCTGAAAGTGTTCAGATTTTAACCGTCACCCAAAAAGATTTGTTATGGTTTTTTACTCTGTCGCTGAGCTCGCAGTCTACCAGTCTGCTGTAAAACTAACTCTTGCTAAACCATTTCTTTTTAGTCCAAAGGGATTTAGTCTCGAAGGACTATTACTTTCGTTTTGCGATTTTGCGTCGGAAACACAAAAACGGCGTATCACTTTTCAAATTGTTGCCACTAAATGTTATCGCTCTGCATTAAATTTTAAAAAATGAAAAAATCTGCATAAATGTATGCATGTTTTTTTTTTTTTTTTTTTTGACGTAGCTTTCTCTTCAAAAATCGTCTGCGTGCGTTGCACGGGAAAATAAAAAGGAATTTTAATTACAGTTCTAAATAAATAGCCAAATAAATGTGAAATTCGTAACAATATTCTCTAAAACTTTAACGAATTTTTCATTAACAAACTCAAAGATTTCAAAGCCAGCAATACCAACGTTGTACAGAAAAACATTTTTATCTCCAGCGCGTGAGAGCGTGTACCGAAATTTCTAAAGATATGCTCAATTTAAAATTATTTTGCGATATTGCCGTTGAACTGAATTTTATGGTTTAAGTGCGAAGAACATGGTATTTAACAAATAAAGGTAACACACAAAATGTTAAATAAACGTCCCTGTGGACGTAATTTAAAATCTGAAACATTTCAGATTTTTATTTTTTTCTGCTTTTATTACTACGTTTTCTTTGCATATACAATTCAACAGCAAAATTACAAAACAAGCAGCATATGTTTAGAATTTTAAAATTCCTGATGCACAGTGTTAACATAAATATTTTTCTTTTTCTTTCTTTTTTTTTTTTTTTTTTTTTTCCCCCACCCCCAGTCTTTCCTTAGTTCATCATATCAATGTTCAATTTTCTTAGTAAGATGGCTCTCAAAACTATTTTTTTTTCTTTTAATTATTAGTGCTTTGTGTGTTGACTTCATTTAACAGACATCACGAAATATTTAAAAACAGGATATCTTTAAAATTTTTTATCGCTCGGACGCTGGAGATACAAATGTTTTTTCTTCTTACAGTGTTGCCATTGCCCGCTTTGAAATCGTTGAGTTTCTTAATCAAATTTCTTTTAAAATGTTACAAAATATGAAATCGATAATAAAACAAATTCCAAATTTCAAATTTGGGTTTCCAGATGCCCATATTCGGAGGCGGATTACGTTATTCAAAATTGGATGTCTCTAGGTACCGTTGTTTTGTCAGAATGCGAAAAAAATACGCATTTAAGTAGATTCTTCATTATTTAATTTCTTTAAATATAACATAGGCCGATAACATTTGGTGGCAACAGTTTGAAAAGTGATACGGACATTTATAGTGAATCTACGCAAAATGCCAAAACAAAATTAATAGCCCTTCTGAGCTAACGCTCCTTTGGGCTAAAAAGAAAAAAAGAAAAAGAAAAAAAAAACTACAAGTTTAAAAGGAGAATTTTTTTTTCCCTCGAATTTCACTCAATCAGATTATATCACGTATACACAGAGTTTTACTGATAGCTGCATTTACATCTAACTTTGTGCCTATTCTTCCACACTGATATTTTAATATTACTGATATTTACCTGAGGCAATTAGGAGGTAAAATAAAATAAACACTTGAGGTGGGTGAGGCAATTTAAAGATGGCAAAATTTTTTAAAGCTTTTTGAAGCCATTCATTATTGTCAGATTGTTTTGTAACTTCTTCTTT
The DNA here is from genome assembly GCA_000611955.2 of Stegodyphus mimosarum. Lineage (NCBI taxonomy): Eukaryota > Metazoa > Arthropoda > Arachnida > Araneae > Eresidae > Stegodyphus > Stegodyphus mimosarum. The sequence continues at coordinate 148,476 of KK119490.1, forward strand.
ATGTGGTATTAAGTTATTAAAGTATAAAAAACTGGAAGATCGGTAAATTCATCGATTTCGGGATTTAAAGTCCCCGTAAAATTTGGTGGGTTTAAGTGCCGCCGTTTTCCCACAGTATGACGACATGTTTCCATAATGCAGCCGTTTTCCACATAGCATCTGTTCCACATTATTTCGTAATAGAGATATTACCCTTGCGAAAATATCCTACAGAATTCTATAAAAAACTTCAGTATTAAGCTTCTTTGGAATGTTTAGAATTACTGTCCGATTTTCTATAAACGAGGACAGATGTTTGTTTTCTATAGAACTCTATAAAATTTTCGAAATAGTTTATACATAGTTACGTATAGAGATTTTATAGAGATTCGTGCAGATATTCGTTAAAAATGTGTATAATTTCTAAAGGTACACTTATAGAATCTTATATAATGTGAATAGAGTCAACTATAGAATTCTAATGAAAATACACTCATTGTCCATAAATTAAGGATAATGCAAAATCAGGCAAAGGAAGAGTTAGAAGCAAAACAAATTTGAATTATTTATAAAACAAAAGGTAAACAGCAAAAAAAAAAAAAAAGAGCAAAAAAAGAAGCAAAAACATTAACAACATTTAATAAATAAACAAAATTACAAAAAAACCTATTTACAAAAAAAAAAATATTACATGGTTGGTATGATTGTTAATACATTGTATGTCTCCCAGACGATGCAATACAGTCCGTACAACGCCTAGGCATGCTGAGTATCAAATTATCGATCTGATCTTGGGGGATATTACACCACTCAAAAAGCAATGCTCTCCGAAGTTCCGGTAGACATGTAGGAGGAGGTTGACGGGCTGCAACTCGTCGGCCAAGCATGTCCCACACGTGCTCTACTGGATTCAAGTCCGGTGAGAATGCTGGCCAGTCCATACGGGTGATATCCTCCGATTGAAGGCATTCGCTTACGATGTTTGCACGGTGAGGACGGGCGTTGTCATCCATAAACACAAATTGTGCGCCCATGGCGCCCCGAAACAAACGTACATGTTGTTCCAGAATGACGTCCCGATAGATTTGGCTTGTCATGGTTCCAATTTGAACATGCAGGTCAGTTCTGGAACCCAGAATAATTCCACCCCAAACGAGCACTCCTGCACTACCGTAACGGTGTCGTTCAATGATGTTTTCTTGGTGGTAACGGGTACCTGGAGCTCGCCATGTGAAAGTCCGACGAGAATCAGCTTGCAAGCTAAACCTGGACTCGTCGGAAAACATCACACAAGCCCACTGTTGCGGTGTCCACGATGCATGCTCTCTACTCTGGGCTAACCGTAGGCGACAGTGAGTTGCAGTAAGTGGAACGCATCTGACAGGTCTACGAGCATATAGACCAATCTGCCCTAAGCGTCTGTACACAATCTGCCTTGAAATTGTCGTACCAGTGGCCGAAGAGAGCTGAGGAGACAGGTCTGAGGCTGTGCTCCGCCTGTTTCTTTTGGCAGTAACTGCCAAATACCGGTCCTCATTCGGCGTTGTAACTCTGGGGTGACCTGTGCTGTAACGTCTACTCACATGACCATCATCTTGGAATTGTTGCCAAAGCCTGGAGATGACACTCTGGGCAATTCCAAGTTCGTCTGATACTTCCAGTTGGGTACGCCCACATTCCAGACGGCCAATAATTCTACCCCGTAAAAAATCATCCAAATGCGTTCTTTGTGACATAACTATTCGGTTATTGCACCGAAATGCTTATAAAGCGCCTGCGAACAATTTTACTTCTTTGCCTGTATTCCTTATATATCACTCTCTTACACTCTCGTCCATGGACCTTATAAGAAATAGACCAACCCAAATGGGTTTTCTTCTTCGTCTGACGCACTCACGGGTGTCCCCTTGATCACATCCAGAGGAGTAGGGACGATTACAGAGACTTAACATTCGTTGGCTATTGCAGCGTGTATAATTGTCAAGAAAAAAAACTGAATGTAGCTCCTCATTTCACAAATTAGAATTTTTTCTTTTTTTTTATTTTTGAAATTGAGATTGATTTTTAAAAATTTAGCATATTTAACAAACACAATTAACGTCCAAATAATTTATAAAGCTGTTGTGTGCTTTCAGGCTTGTTTTTTTTTTTTAGCTTTTCTTATGCTATAAGAAAATTTGTAACTACTACTTCTAGAAAATAGTATTTTAAATCTGAACTAATAGAAAATTTCAAACAAACAATTTTCTCTTAAATTTTTATGCGTTTATTGGTGTAAATAAGTAAAAAATACTAAAATACCTAAAAATGAAATTTTGAAGGTTTTTGCTTAAAATTCTAAATTGTGCTGCTTTTTTAAAAATTGTAGGTAAATATTACAGCATGATTTCTATAAAAAAGTTTTATTTCAATTATAATAGCGATTTTAACACCTTAATAATTTTTATACATTCATTCTAATGTTAAAATAGCATTTAACTGTAATAATTAATTGTGCTAATATTTTATAGTGATTATTTTTTTAATTTATTTCTAGTTTTACATAAGATTTTTTTACTTACTGTGAATTTAATTTATTAGCCCAAAAGAGGCGACAGCCCAGAAAGGCTATTAGTTTCGAAACGGCATTTTGCGTTGTTTCCCTATAAATGCCCGTTTCACTTTGAAAATTGTTACCACCAAATATTACCGCCCTGTGTTATATTTAAAGAAATTAAATAATAAATAATTAATTAATAAGAATCTTCATGAATACATGCTTCTTGCACTGTGAAAAAAGGACGGTATCCAGAGACATAAAATTTTGAATAACGCAATCCTCCACCCAAACATAGACACCTAAACGCCGGAATTTCGAATTTGCTTTAATCCATTTCATATTTTGTAAAACTTTAATGAATTTTCGATTAACAAACTCAACGAATTCAAAACGAGCAGTGGCAACACCGTACGGAAAATAACATTTTTATCCCCAGTGCGGAAATTCTAAAGATATGTTGTTTTCAAATAGTTTGTGATATTGCTGTTGAATTGAATTTTATGTGGTTTACGTTCGAAGAACATGATGTTGAATAAATAAAGGTAACACACAAAACGTTAAAAAAAGTCCCTTTGGGAGTAGTATAAAAACTGAGTGCTTCCAGATTTTACTTTATTTTATTTTTTTCATTGCACTCAGAAAAGTTTATGCTCCGGAGTTTATTAATTATTAAAATAAATAATCATATTATGATCATCTTGTAATTTTATAACAATTTTGAACCCACTGCTTGAAAATACTCATAAAATAAAAAATATATATAATCAGATATTTTACCTTATTTGTTTCAAAGCATCATGTACTATCAATCATGTTTAATTTTACTTTACTTGTACGCAAAAGTAAGTTAATATATTTTGTGTTTAAAGTTTTTACCGTTTTACAGAAGTAAACATGTTTATACAAGAATTATGCCTGAAAATAATGCGCAAAATGCAGTAAAAAGTGCTTTAATGAGATATATTAAATCTTACCTGAAAAAACTGTGACTTTCATAATCTCATTAATATACAACGTATCTCATTTAATAATTAAAAACAGTTAAACAGTTATGTGGTACAAACGCCATAGGTTTCAATGTTAAAGTAAACCAGATCGTCCCTACTCCTTCTTGCGGACATGTGGGGGACGCGCGTTCCGCCCACTAGGTTAGTCTATCTCTTATAAGGTCCATGCTCTCGTCATTGTGACGTACCATCGTTGTCATCTGGTTACTTCCTGAAATTTGTGTGTAGTGATTTTACAGGTGATATATTTATTTTTGAGTTCGATTTCCGCGTGACTCCGAATTATCCTTAATTTATGGACATGAGTGTATCAGATGTAGTTTATAGAAAATTGGGCCATAATTCTAAAGAATTCTATGAAGTAGGTCAGGCGTTTTCTGGAGAATACTTTAAAATCTAAAATGTGGTTTTTACACAGGCATGTATAGAGATGTCATAAAGATATGTGTAAATATTCTGTAGAATTTGTGCAGACATTTTTTAAATATTTGTATAGTTTCTAAAGTTGCAACATATAGACCCTTATTGTTAATAGAATTCTAATGAACATATCGGATAAAGTTCACATAAAATTGAGCTAGCTCCCCTTCAGTCGTTTTCTAAAGACATCTATAAGATTGCACAATTATATGCCAGAAATTCCACAGAGATATGTACAGACATTCTGAAAAGATCTGTGCAACTTCGAGCTTGGCGAGAGCGTAAAGAAAAAAGCTTAACAAGACCTTTTGGTCGTCCGTTAAAATCGGAACCTTTTCAAAATTTGCCTCCCCCCCCGCTTTTTTTTAGCCCAAATGGCGTTAGGCCAGAAGAGCTATTAATTTCGGTTTGGCATTTTGCATCCAGTCACTATAAGCGGCGTTTTATTTTTCAAATTGTTGCCACCAAATTTACAGCCCTGCATTATATTTAAAGAAATTAAATAATGAAGAATCTGCATAAATGTATGTATGTCTGCAAAATGTTTCTCGCACTGTGATAAAACAACGGTACCTAAAGCCGTCCAATTTTGAATAACGTAATCCTCCACCCGAACATGGACATCCGGAAGCCCTAATTTGGAATTTGTTTTATTATCTATTTCATATTTTGTAAAACTTTAACGAATTTTTAATTAAGAAACTCAACGATTTCAAAACGATCAGTGGCGATTCTGTACGGGAAAAAAAAAATTATCTCCAACGGGCGAGATTGTGTATCGCAAATTCTAAAGAAAAGCCTTTGGGCTTGTAATATAAAATCTGAAAATTTTCAAATATTTTTTTTAAATTTTATTTATTTATTTTTTAACTGCATGTATTATTACTAAGTGGTCTTTCATTTTTCACTGTTTCGTTGCACTGTTTTAAAAAGTTTTTTTCCTTTCAAGCAAATGAGATGTAAAGGCAATAACTGCGTTTCTCAAGGAAGATTTAAAGCCAAACATTAAATTTTCATCAGAATATTGTCGGCACTTTCATTTATCGTTAATTTCTGAGAACCCATAAATTTAAGTCTCAAAAATTAAAAATGGAAGTTTTAAAATACAGTACCTTCTTATAACAGCTTGAAAGATCGTACATGAAAGTCGAAAATTTCACCATGAATGCAATTATATCGCTGTTCCATGATCGTTGGTAATTTTCTACTGTGTCCTTCGCTTTTTTCTACAGCAGTTTCCGCCAACAAATGTGTTAACCTCGGGCCAAGTGTCTTCTACATGCTGGAGAAGGAATAGCAGTTAGCTCATAGTATTCTTGCTACAAATGTGAAGGGTACAGTCACATATATATCGATGACGTAATTATCATTTCAGTACAACTTCCGTCAGCAGGTTTCAACAGCAGTCATGGGTGAAAGAATAGGATCAGATTTTGCTTTTTTTTTTTTTTTTTTTTTCCTTAACTGAAGCATTACTGTTTTCGTTTTGGCATTTTGTGTTCATTCACTATAAATGTCCGATTCACTTTTCAAATTGTTGCCACGAAATATTATCGTCCCGTATTATATTTAAAGAAATTAAATAATGAAGAATCTACGTAAATGTATATATGTTTCTCGCATTGTAACAAAACGACGGTACCTAGAGCCATCCAGTTTTGAATAGCGTACGTTTCCACACGAATATGAGCATCTGGAAGATTAAATTTGGAATTTGTTTTATTATCGATTTCATATTTTGTAAAACTTTAACGAGTTTTTGATTAACAAACTCAAGGATTTAAAAGCGAGAAATGTCAACACTCTACGGGAAAAGAAAAAAAAAAAAAAACTTTTTATATCCAGCGCGCGGAACTGTGTATCAGAAATTCTAAAGACATTCTCATTTTAAAATTATTTTGGGATATTCCTGTTGAACTGAATTTTATGGTTCAAGTTCGAAGAACATGATATTTAATAAATAAAGGTAACACACCCTTATTTATTAAATAACATGTTCTTCAGTTCATGTTGCGTTTTTTCGAGACTTGAAAAATGCAAGTTAAATTTCGTCAGTCCACATTTTTTTTTTTTTTTTTTTTTTTAAAGGGGGCAATTTGTCCAGAAGGCCTATTAATTTCGTTTTGGCATTTTGCGTTGATTCACTACAAGCGCTGTTTGACTTTTCAAATTGTTGCCGCCAAATATTATTGCCCTGTGTTATATTTAAAGAAATTAAATAATGAAGAATCTGCTTAAATGTATATATGTTTGTCGCAATGTGATAAAGCAACGGTACCTAGAGCCATCAGATTTTGAATAACGTAATCCTCCTGCGAATACTGGCATCTGGAAGCCCAAATTTGAAATTTGGAATTTGTTTTATTATGGATTTTATATTTTGTAAAACTAACGAATTTTTTATTAACAAACTCAAGAATTTCAAAGCGAGCGATGGCAACATTGTACAGAAAAAAGCATTTTTATCTCCAGCGCGCGAGACTGTGTATCGAAAATCCTAAAGATCTGCTGAACTTAAAATTAGTTTGCGATATTTCTATTGAACTGAATTTTATGGTTTAAGTGCGAAGAGCATGATATTTATTCTGGTTCTTCCCCCCCCCCTGTACGAGTGTTACATTATTTATTAATTTTATTTTCATAGAGTTTAAAAGTACTTGGATAAATTGAAGCTTTGCTTCACTACTCACGATTTTCTCAGTATAAAAGTGTAAAAAACTGCAACATTAAACTACCCAAAGAACTTCAAATTTGGAGCAACTAATGAAATTTAATACCTTTTATGACAGAATATTATAAATAAAAGGGTGACCTGATTCATGGGAAAGGATGGTTATAAAACAAATTTAAATGAATTTATAAAGTTCTTTTTAAACTCTTTTTTTATGGTGTCGCCGTGCAGGTCGGAAACGTTCCGGAAACTTTCGGTTTCTAACGCGAGAATCTCCCAATTTTTAATATTTCAAGTTTTAGAATTAGCGATGTTAAAAACAGAATATTTATTTCACCCATAAGTTTTATTCAAAAGATAGAATAAGCCGGCACAAGGCATTTTGCTACTATGTTCTATCTCAGAAGAGCCTAAATTCTGCTCACCTCTTTATATTCCAAAAATCTCTGCCGCTGCTAAATGCTGCTGTCTAGTCCGTGTTCTAAATTCTAAAACGTTTTGCCATTCATAAATTTGGTAGGTTTCTAGAGTCATTAGGAATTTTTCTTTTTTTTGGAAGCAGAAGACATGAAAATTGAGCAACGCCTTCGCCGGGAACCAAACCACGGACCTCTTGGTCAAAGAATATGTATTGTTAAGAAGAACAACTTCGCCACAGCAGAAGTGGCTCCCTTAGAACGAAAAGGGAAACAGCTGCGCATGCGTGAAATATATGTCGCCAAAAAGCGCCAAAGCTCGAAGATGATTAGAAGTTCGAAGAGGTTCGACGGTCACGTTGTAGAGACATTAGGCTAATTACAAGCAAGAGACATGAAAAATATGCAAGGCCTTCGCCGGGAATCGAACCACGGACCTCTGAAATTCCGGCTCGGGTGCTGACCATTACACCACGAAGGCACGCTACGAAAGCGGGAGATATACCTTATATACTCCCCTTTTTAAAGGGCGACTAGGGTTTTAGGGGACCTAGTCGCCAAATCCTGGATGTGGAGAGTCATCATCCACAACCCTTTTAGTTCGGGCGCCAGTGTAGAGACATTAGGCTAATTACAAGCAAGAGACATGAAAAATATGCAAGGCCTTCGCCGGGAATCGAACCACGGACCTCTGAAATTCCGGCTCAGTGTGCTGACCATTACACCACGAAGGCACGCTACGAAAGCGGGAGATATACCTTATAACGTTTATCAAGAGTTTAAAGCTGTGTGACTCCTTTTCTTTCCCCTCCATATTGACGGATATAAAATCTGACATCAAACTGCGATATGTACAATGCAAGTTCAACAGCCAGTGAGTGAAACTTCACCTAATATTTCATCATTTCGCTGGTCAAAGAACGATTCATCTTACCTGTGTTCCTCAATTTCCTATTACACGTGGCGGAGGAGGAAAATCTCGGCCAAGTCCGGTACATCACAGAGGGGAAATTCTCGCCAACAGGTTCCGTCGCCAAATCCCTTGTCGAATGTTCCCTTTTCTTTCTAGCGACGTAGAAGACAAACTGGTTTATATTACGTCTATGGAGCCTTTCCTTCTTTACATAGATGTTCTTTGTCTCGGTTACGCGTCGAGTGTGCTGGCAACTACACCACGAAGGCATGCAAAGAAGGCGGAAGAAGTACCTTATAGGTTCCCATCTAAATTTAGCAATGTTTGCCGCTCCTAAATTCTATGGCCCGTTATGGTTGCAGCGGTTCTGGCGTCGACCTCGAGTATACCACGTCGATCGTTGTATGACCTTGAATCATCCATTTGGGGCATAATTTGGCAAAACTGCAAATTGCAGTAATCCCAACCTTTTTATGGGTCTCCCTGAGGAAAGCAATGGAACACTTCATCATTCTCTGACCGTGAGAAAAGAAAGCAGCTGTCTTGGGGCATTTTGCTCTACAAGGAATTGCCAACAGCTAAATTTTTATGGCTAGAAAGACCTACCATCATGCTGGTGACTGACAAGAAGCTTCGGTGCCTACGTATTTAATTTCAGTGTTTTGTTGAGATCAGCTTCAATTATATGTTATGCTTACTCTAAAATTTATTCTACCTGTCGGCTGGCTCATGATTCCCCTCTTAGTTTACCATAAATTTTTCATTAAAATTCTGGTGTTCCCTTGTTAAATTACTGTTACCAGTGCTATATTGTAATTCAATGCATCATTTACGTAACTAATAATTCACGAAGTAATTGTACTATCTTTTATGTATTTAACAAGTTCTCTTGCAGTATTTCATGTCATCAGCTCGACAGATGATTTGGCATTTTCACTTTTCACCTTTCAGCTTCACTCACTATTATATTTATTGAAAACTTTTATGTATCTTATTCAAAAATTCAACCATCATTGATTTCTTAAATCACTATTTTTAACTTGTGTCTTGCCAACATTAAAAGATACACAAGTGTTCCCTCAAGGGTATCTTTTAATGTTGGCAAGACATAAGGCACCCTGGCGCAAATGCCTATACCGTGAAACTATCAGCTTCAAACAGAGGCCACTTAAGACAACCGCCCAGAGCACTGATTTATGGAAGGCGCCAACCAGCTACTCACGAACAACAATAACTTGGTGGAAAGATAGGAGTAAAATACTAAAATATTGCATTGTATCATTAAAAATTTTGGTATTGTAGCTTGTTTCTTGCGTATACATGCCTACAAAGCCAATCTGAGCATGTGGTACTAAGCCTGAGATGCAAGATTCCTGTTGTAGGAAAAAAAAGAAAGGGAACGGAAAGAAGAACACCGGTAGAAAAGGAAACGGAAAATAAGACACCTTTATTTTGCAATGGGAAAAAAAGGCATCTATCTTTAAAGAAATGCCCAAGGTGGGAGGGAAAAGTTTTATTACAGCAACAATAACTTCGGTCTAGCGGAAACTTCTGACAATGATTGCAAGAAAATATGCAAGTTGCTGGCCTGTCCGTTTGTAAAAATCATACCTCCATAGTAAAAATAGAGGCGTGTCCAGTGGATCATTGTCACGTCATCAGTAATTGCTCCTCTTACACCCCATGTAGTATAGCCTATGGTTCAGAAAAACGCTGATTGTCGCATAATTGAATATGAGTTCATCTAAAAATTGGTATAAAAGCAGCACTGTAACCAACCGTTGTAAATGCAATTTAAAGTCACGGTTTGTGATAAGAATATTGCTCAGTTTTTATCTAATTAAGTGTAGCCTATTGTTCTCCCTCCTTCGAGTTTAATTAAAAGAAACGTATTTGCACAGGAAACAGTTGTTTAATTTTGCATTTAACTCTGAGCAGAAAAACAAGAAAATTACAGTTTGTGAAAATTAAGACATTTACTTCAAAATTATTTTAAATTTTTAAAATCTAACTAAAATGGATCCTATAGCCACATGATTTGAATTTAAACATTTAATATACAATGAACCCTCTTGCGGCGACCTCTTTCAAAAGTGACCAGTATTTCCCAGAGTAGAAATAAACCCTTGTACTGAGCATCACCTCTCTAAGACGACCACCTCCACCGAAGACCAAAATACTTAGAACGTGAATGATCGTGTTAGAGGGGATTTAATGTATTTTACAGTGCACCAATGCGAGATCCACCCAGATCCGGAGCATCTAGTAGCCCATACACAGTTGGCGACCACCTCTCTAAGACGACCACTTCCAAAAGTAATTAACATATCAAAAAGTATAAACAAATACTTGCACTGGACATCATCTCTCTGAGGTGATCACCTCCACAGAAGACCAAAATCAACTAGAAACTCGGATGGATATCTTAAAAGGGATTTTTACTCATAGTAGCAACATTCATTACAATTACGTGTAAAGCTTAAAGAAACTTATAAGCGGTCGTGCGGTTAAGTCGCAGAATACTGGTAGTTAGACCTGGATTCGATTCGTAGCGAAGCGGCTGGCTGCATGGACATTTTCGGGATTTTTCCTGTATCTAACATGGATACGAGCCAGTTTTCCATAGAAAACCCTCCACGAAAACATCCCTTCTCTTAGTCAGGTAACCTTCGTGCGCTTTGCTATAGTCAAATAAACTAAACCAAATTAAGGAAACTTCTTCATTTTGCTCTCTGGTTTGCGCATCAAATAAATCATACGCGGGAGCTTTTCCTATTCAGGACTTAAAACATATCAGAAGGTAAATTAAAATGAATTTAATAATTTAACTTGGTTATTTAGAATTTCAATTTTTAATTTATTCCTAGTTTCCAAATATTTGAGAATGATTAATCATATAATAAAACATAGACCGATAACTTTGAAATTCAGAGAATAACTTCGATGACAAAAATCGTTGATTACTGGTAGTTCGACTGGCGTTCAGACCATGGCGTATGGGCTGGTTATTAGGAAATTTTCGTTGTTTTCTTCCTGTGGAATGCGAGTCAGTTTCTATTAGACATGTGAAATATTTTTGCATCAACTCCACACTATAAACAATCCTCAATGAAGGTTATAAGGTATTTCTCCCGCCTTCCTCGCATGCCTTCGTGCTGTAGTGGTCAGCACGCTCGGCGCGTATCCGAGAGGTCCGTTGTTCGAGGGCATTGCTCATTTTTCACGTCTTTTGCTTCCAAAATAACCTAATGTCTCTACAGTGACGCCCGAACAAAAAGGTGGTGGGTGGTGATTCCCCACCACCAGAATTTGGCTACTGGATCCCCTAATCCCCAGTCATTCTTTAAAAAAGGAAGTATATAACGTATTTCTCTCGCCTTCTCAGCATGCCTTCGTGGTGTAGTGGCCACCACACTCGCCGCGTATTCGAGAGATGCGTAGTTCGACTACCGGCTAGGGCACTGCTCATTTTTATCTCTCCTGCTTTCAAGAACTACCTAATGTTTCAACACGACAGACAAGTCAGATAAGTCACAGTTAACTGTTGATCAATATTTTGTACATGTATTATTGTAGCCAATGTAGAAATTTTTAAATTCACTTTTGCTGGGCAAAATTTTCCATGAAACGTAAAAACAATTTTCAGAACACATAAATCATTATTTGAATGGACGTAAATACTTACTGCAGACTACATAAACCTAATTTCCAGATTAATATAAAATATTTCCCCCGCAAAATTTATATGATAAAAAAAGATAGCTGTATATTATGTCGAATACTTGTTTACTTACATAAAAAAAAAAAAAAAAAACCACCTGAAAGTTTTCAGATTTTAAATTTCGTCGAAAGGGCCTTTTTTTGACGTTTTGTGTGTTACTACCTTTATTTATTAAATATCATGTTCATTGCACTTAAACCATAAAATTCAGTTCAACAGCCTTATCGCAAAATAATTTTAAAATGAGTCTATCTTTAGAATTTCTGATACATAATTCCGCGCGCTTTAGATAAAAAGGTTTTTTTCCTCCCCCCCCGTAGAGTGTTGCCTTGGTCGCTTTTGAATCGTTTGAGTTTGTACATCAAAAATTCGTTAAAGTTTTACAAAATATGAAATCGATAATAAAACAAATTCCAAATTCGGGCTTCCAGATGCGCATATTCGGGTGGAAACGTACGTTATTCAAAATCGGATGGCTCTAGGTACCGTTGTTTTATCCCATTTGGGGAAATATATATACATTTATGCAGATTTTTCATTATTTAATTACTTTAAATATAATACAGAGCTGCAATATTTTGTGGCAACAGTTTGAAAAGTTATTCAGACTTTTAATGTTTCCGAAGCAAAATCACAAAACGAAAACAATAGTCTTTGAGGGACAAAGCCCCTTTTTACTAATAAAATCAAGTTCAAAGTTTTTGCATATTTATCATTAATGCTACATTTTGCCTATTAATATTTAAATTTACTTTAGTAAGGTACTTTTGAACGATTGTTTATAAGCCTATTGTTTGTTTGATCAAGCTCGACTCATTTGCAAAGTATTAAATCCTGTATTCTGTTGCAAAATCTTGTGGTCTTTATGATTTCTTGGAAAACAGGAACTTCAAATTATATGTATGATTGCTAAATTATTGTATCCGTAAGATTATTTCTTGGATTAATTTCTCTATAATCATAATGAGAGCCTGACATTCGCAAAAGTACACGTTTTCAAAACATAAATGTTGTAACGCATAAATACGACGGGACTCAGAGACAGGAAACAAGCAATACTATTGACAAAAAGTCGCCAATGTACTTAGTATTTGCTGAATTATAAAAGAACACAGTATCTGCGAAACGAAATGAAAAGGCAGAAAAGAATATAAAATCTGCGAAATAACAATAAACTACGATATCAAAAATAATTATAATAATAAATAATACTCAAAATTCTTTTACGAATTATTCTAAAAGTTAAAAATATCACTACTGCCGAAGTAGATATGTCTTTTGAAAACCATTTATGACTTAAAAGATAAAAATTTTAAAAAATGCAATTAGAGTATAACTTCATTATTACAAGGTATTTAGAAACTTTTAATTGATTGAAGAAAGTATTTTGATACTTTCTGATTAGCTGCACCCTCAAGCTTAATAAATTAAAGAAATATGCCTTTATTTTAACGATTTTTTTTTAGCCCAAAGGCACAACTTGCCCACAACAGCTATTAATTTCGTTTTGACGTAATGAATTTTGTAATTTAGATTTAAATTTTTTTTTTGTATTTAGATTTTTTTAAAGTTTACCCATGAAATAAATATGGAGTTTTATTACATTCCTTATCTCAATTTATATAAATTATTTACTCGGTTAATTATCAATAATTTTTTTAAAAAAAGTATTTTATTGAGTGATCTGTATTATTTAAAAATGTGTACATTTATGTAGTTTTTAAATTATACAAGTTCCAAAAATGTAAAATATAATTAGGAATAACGTTTCACTTTATATATTTAACAGCTCAGCCGGTGTGTTTTTTTAATTCATTTGAAAATAGAAAAGTATCTAGCAGGTAAAGCACACCACGTGAAGAATTAAACACACTTTTTGAAAAAAAAATTGTATGCATTTAAAAGCTTATATCGGAAGGCTATCATCTTAAATCTTTTTTAATTTTTTTCCCAGAATATAATTCCATAACTACATAAAAAAGCACATTTTCCAAAATTATACTTTTTATATAATTTTTATAGAAGTTCAAAAATATTATTATTTGAAATTAAATAAAACTAGGAATAGCAGTTTATAAATATAACAACTCAGCTGGCTTGGTCGTTTTTTTCCCTTATTCATCTGAATTTAGAAAAGTATCTGTAGAAAAAATCCACACCAACTGAAAAAATGAATAGACTTTCTGGGGGAGAAAAAAAGGAATTGTATATACTTAAAAACATTCATCAGAAAGCTATCATTTTAAATCCTGTAAAATTTCTTCCCCAGAATATAATGTTCTAGAATGTAATGATTTGCGTGTGCGCGTGCGTGTGTGTATGTGTGTGCGTGCGTGCGTGCGTGCGTGTGTGTGTGTCTGTTAATAAAAATGTAAAACTGTAGCGTCTGTCTTACTATGCTTAAATTCAGCTGGAGCACAGCTGCTTGATTCATTTGCCTGAGAGCAATTCTGTTACTCTCCTTATAGCCCGAACCTAGCTCCATCCGACTTCCATTTGTTTTTTCACATCACCTTTTAAGTGCTGCCAGGCATCCAGAGCTGATTCAGGTCGCAGGGGGCGGAATTCTACAAAGCGAATATGTTACTAATTAGTGCCCAAATATTGTTGCGTGCGTACGCGTTCATAATAGACTGAATGTACAAGTCCGATAAAAAGATAATAAAATTTATTCTTATCACAAAAAATATTAAAAAACGCTGGCTTATTACTTAAAAATATTCGTACAATATCACAATATCACGCAATATAAACTCTAGGTATATTTTAAACTACTAAAACGTTAAATAGAACCCAATCCAAAACGCAGAGAAAGCTAATCCGATCACAAAATTACAGCAGCTAGGTAAACAACCACAACCCACTTAAACAACTACTGAGCTGAGATGTTTCTCTCCGGCTTTTATAGCTTTTTAAATCGGCCGCGCGAGAGAGTTCTAGCAATTTCCGGAAAGCAAAATACACTAGTCAATTACACTTATTCAAATTAAATATCAATTACCGAGATAAACTTTTATTCAATGTTAAACACAGGTGCTCTTGTATTTTCAGTTTTCGACGTAGCTTTCGTTTAATATTTGTCTCGCGCTGCATTGCACGGAGAAACAAAACAATTTTAATTATAATTCTACTAAATATGTCTAACTAAATATGAAATTCGTAACAATATTGTTGCGTGCGTACGGTTTCGTAATGGATTGAATGCACAAATCGTTAAAAAGTTAATAAAATTTATGCTTTTCACGAGAAATAAAACAAAATGCTGAAATATTTCCTCAGAGATATTCGTACAATATCACAATATCTCACGGCAGTTACATTTTGAACTACTGAAACGTTGAATACAACTCAATTCAAAATGCAGAGAAAGTTAATTCGATCTCACAGCGAATTCGCTACAATCAATAACATCACTAAGTAAACAATACAGTTCGCTTAAAACAATAGCAGCTGAGCTGAGATGTTTTAATCCGGCTTTTATAAACTTTTTAATCATCACGAGAACGTTCTGGTATAATCTATTTTCTCGATTTTTCTGGATAGCAAAACAGTACAATTACGAGATATCTATTTATTAAATATTAAATGCACGCGCTCTTGAATTTCTACTTTTCCGGTGTAGCTTTCTCTTCAAATAAGTCTCGTGCTTCATTGCACGGAGAAATAAAACAATTTTAATTACAGTTTTATTAAAAATAGCTAAATAAGTATAAAATCCGTAACACTATGATACGTACCTTAATTCGCACGGTGAGCATATCGTAAAGTTGTTTAAGTTGTGTAGATATTTCTGTAATAAAATACAAATGAAAACAAATTCCTATTTTTAGTCCAAAGGGGCTTTGTCCCTGAAGGACTATTGTTTTCGTTTTGCGATTTTGCGTCGATAACATTAAGAGTCTGTATCACTTTTCAAACTGTTGCCACAAAATATTGCAGCCCTATATTATATTTAAAGAAATTAAATAATGAAGAATCTGCATAAATGTATGTATGTTTCTCGCATCGTGATAAAACGACGGTACCTAAAGCCATCGAATTTTGAATGCCGTCATCCTGCCGCGAATATAGGCATCTGGAAGCCCAAATTTGAAATTTGGAATTTGTTTTATGAACGATTTCTTATTTTGTAAAACTTTAACGAATTTTTGATGAACAAACTCGAGATATTTCAAAGCGGGCCACGGCAACGTTGTACAGAAAAAAACATTTTTATCTGCAGCGCGTGAGACTGTGTGTAGGAAATTCGAAAGAAATTTTTAAAATCAGTTTAAAATTATTTTACGATATTGTTCTTTAACTGAATTTTATGGTTTAAATGCGAAGAACATGATATTCAGTAAATAAAAGTAACATACAAAATGTTTAAAAAACGGCCCTTTGGACGTAATTTAAAATCTGAAACCTTTCAGATTTTATATCCAAATTTTTTTAATATCCCTTTTATTTTGTTAATGAAATAATGTTCAGTTTTCTTTCCCATCATGGCTTCTCAGTCATATCCGTTCACTCAAAATATCTACATGAAAACTAGATGAAAGAGGCAGTATGATTAATTAAATTAATTGACTAACATTTTTAGCTCTTGAAGCTGTCTCCTGCTCCTGCTGGCTGCAGTGAGTTTCAGAAAATGCTTCGAACTCAGTTTGTGCGAGAAATTTGAAAGTAGCCCAGAAACGAATTTACTGGGGTGAGTCATTTAGCCCAGCTTTACTTTATTAAAGTTCTGTAAAAGTCAAGAAGGGTGTGGTAGTAATATCAAACAAATGCGAGTCTGAAAGACATAAAATAATCTTGTTGATTTTTAAGCCAAATAACTTTTTGAACTTAATTATTGTAAGAGGGCATAATTTCTCTTTAGCTTTGCGAAATCAAATTCGAAATAAACAAAAAAAATCTTAGCTGTTTTGTTGTAAGCTTGGGTATTTGTTTAGACTTTGGTTATTGACTGAAGCAAGAACTCAAAAAATGCAAAGATAAGGGCTGAGAATTCGCAGATGGAGGTAGTTAAACATTTAATAATATATTTTCTATCAAGATCATTTTATTCAACAAAGTAAAATTTAATATTTTGTGATTAATACATTGCATATATTTTAATTTCGCACTTTTAAAAGCAGTTGTTCTTTTGGTGGGTGGGGCAGTACTCAGTTTTATCTTCCCCCCCCCCCCCACAGCGTTTAAGCATGTATGGTGATTTATAGTATATTTTTGTTTTTTAAACGTTAGCTTATATGCATTAAGCTTATACTAAAAACGATTAAAAAAACTAATTTTTAGTATAAACTGGCTGAATCCCAGAAAGGCTAGTAGTTTCGAACCTAACTTTTGCGTCGAATCACTTTTGTTTTGTTTTTCGTTTCACTTTTCAAATAACTAGCCGCGGGCACGGCCAGCTGCCTAAAATAGTTGGTATAAAAAAGTACGTAATGCCATTACTAATACAAATATTAGCAATATAATTTAGTTTTAGCAAAAAAATACGTAATGCAAATTCAACTAGTGTAATTCTGTGAGTCCAGTTAGCAATTAATAATAAGGTAAAGAAAAAGAAATGCGTTTACAGTTTTTAAAGCGCTTAGTTTGTGAATCAGTTAACAGGAAGATTAAATTTGAAAGAGAAATTAAATGCATTACGCTTCTCCAAATGGCAACAAACTGGCTCGTGGAGGATAAAGTATTTTTACGCTGGACAGCAACAAACCATTTCTTTTAAATAGACGTGTTTTATTATTATTATTAAAATTAAAAGACAAATATCCTATGCTTTCCATATTGGCAACACTCTGCTTTTTATGACTTAATTTGTTAATCAAAAGTTCATTAAATAAAAAAAAGAGATAAATAAAAAAAATTCTAAATTTACAATTTCGGCTTTGAGATGAATATGTTCCGGAATACTATAGCACCAGACGATATACTATGATTAATGTGATATTTTCGTATAGTTCTCACTTCCATACTGTGGAAGTATTTAATAATAATAATAATAATAAAGAGGATGTCGAAAGAATTAAGTCCATCCAAATTGAGCAGGACTGGGAAGCTTGGATTTGAGCAAAAGCATATAAAATGTACAAAAGAATAAAAATAATAAATAAAAAAAGAAAATCTGAAAGCTTTTTAGATTTTACATTATACCCAAACGGGCGTTTTTTTTTTTTTTTTTTTTTTTTTAACGTTTTCTGTGTTACCTTTATTCATTAAATATCCTGTCCTTCGTACTTAAACCACATAAAATTCAATTCAACAGTAATATCACAAAATATTGAAAAACAGCATATCTTTAGAATTTCCGATACACAATCTCGCGCGCTGGAGATAAAATGTTTTTTTTTTTCCCCCGACAGGGTTGCCATTGCTCGCGTTGAAATCCTTGAGTTTGTGAATCAAAAATTCGTTCAAGTTTTACAAAATATGAAATAGATAATAAAACAAATTCGAAATTCAAAATTCGGGCTTCCAAGTGTCCATGTTCGGTTACAGGACTATGTTATTCAAAATTGGATGGCTCTAGATACCGTTGTTTTTTCACAAAGCGAGAAACATTCATATATTCATGCACATTCTTCATTATTTAGTTTTTTTATATATAATACAAGGCGATAATATTTCCTGGCAACAGTTTGAAAAGCGAACCAACGCAGTGAACCGACGCAACATGTTTTGAGACTAATAGAACCTTGGGTCTAACGCCCCTTTAGGCTTTAAAAAAAAAAAAAAAAAACCTTCTGGGTGATGTTCAAATCTGAAACTTTTCGGACATATTTTATTTGAAAAGGGTTTATTAGTTTCGAAACACGATTTTGCGTTGATTCACTTTAAATGTACTGTTTCACTTTTCACTGGAGTCTGTTGCCTTTTGGCAAAGTGTCAGATATATATCTTCAAACCGAATCTGTAAGCTTTTCAAAAGCAAAGATGCAGTTTTTGAGAGTATTATTTTTTTATTATTTGCATCTGATTGACTTAAATAAAAAAATGCACTTAATTCATGATACATTTAATTAAAAACATTAGATAGTGCTTCTGAATGGCATGATAATGATGAAATTAATTATCACAGTACAAACGCAAAGAGTGTGGCGCAGAGTGTATGAGTGAGTGAGGTTGAGTTTGATATGAACTTTACTTATCAATGTCATAGGTTTAAGCCCAGATACCCTTTTTCTATGTCCAGGTACCCTTCTTTTCTGTGCCTAGGTACTTTTTTTTTCCATGGCCAGGACTTAGCCTGCGGCTACCTAAATAAAATGTAACAAATATCGGTAAAATGTCAGTCTCGGGATTGATAAAAAAATGATGAGCGAATTCCGAAACCGAACTTAAAAAATAATTAAGTTTATCCGTACATACTGTTACGGATTTTGTACTTATTTAGCTATTTATTTAGAATTGTAATTAAAATTGTTTTATTTTCCCGTGCAACGCAGACGAATTTGAAGGGAAAGCTGCGTCAGAAAAGTAAAAATACAAGAGCGCGTGCATTTAATATTTAATAAATACACTCACGTTTGTGAAAATTGCAACACCAAGAAGGAATCGTCATAATTGAATGCAATTTAATACACAGTTGAGTGGTAGTGGTACAAATAAATGATTAAATGTTCAAAGCAAACAAACAAGAACAAGAGATCAGAATCAGTATTTTGTGTGGCCACCACGCGCCGCAATAAGTGCTGCTACACGACGTGGCATGGAGTCAAACAAAGTTTGAATGTCTGACTGAGGAAGAGCATTCCATATCGTTTGTACGCGTACCCAAAGTTCGGCTGCAGACGCAACAGGACGAGGATCACGAGCAAGACGCCGACCAATGACATCCCACACATATTCAATTGGCGACATATCCGGGGAACACGCAGGCCAAGGAAGAAGCTGTACCTGCTGCGCTGCAAAGAAGGATTTAACAATCCGAGCAGTATGAGGGCGGGCATTGTCCTGTTGAAATACAGCGCCTGGCAAGCTTTGAAGGAAGGGAACAGCTTCGGGCTGTAGAACTTCACGGATATACCGGTTGCTGTTCAGATTGCCCACAATTCGTAGCAATTGAGATCGTCTATGATATGCTATGGCGCCCCAGACCATAACTCCGGGTGTTCGTCCACTGTGGCGTTCGATAATGCACTCCGGAAGGTGGCGTTCACCGGCATAGCGTCTGACACGAATGCGGCCATCATGGTACCACAAATTAAAGCGGGATTCGTCAGAAAACACGACATGCTGCCAATCAGCACGCCAGTCTCTATGCTGATTGGCCCATTGTAGCCGCAGGCGGCGATGGTCGTGCGTTAGGGGGATCCTGTATAAAGGAGTCCGTGCGCGCAGTCCACACTGCAGCAGACGTCTACGAATTGATGAAGCACACAATGAAACACCTGTAGCTATTGACCACAGTGCTGCCAATTGTCTAGAGGAAGCTGTACGGTCCGTCCGCGCCATGCGGACCAGGTGTCTATCATCGCGAGCTGACGTCACATTTCGGGGTCCACTCCCGGATTTCCGAGTTGTCCGACACTCGTCCGTCCACTGCTTCCAAACGCGCATCACTGTGCTGCTGTTACGCTGCACACGAGAGGCTACTGCACGATACGACAATCCAGCTTCACGAAGGCCGATGATTCTCCCTCGTTCAAACTCTGTAAGTTGTTCAAATCTCGCTCTCTTTCGTCGACGAGGCATAAGTACAGATTGAGTTAACGTTTACCACTAGCAGATAACCACCGATAACCATATACGCCTCGCTACAGCCGTCTATTTATTCGGATCCATCAGCCGTTCAGAGGGCGCTGTTCAGCATACGCATGCGCTACGGATTTGCAATTCTAATCATTTGCATATCATGCGCTACTTTGCATTTCCTGAAAATTTCAGCTCACTCGCGTAAGTCCTTCATGGTGTTGCAATTTTCACAAACATGAGTGTAAATATCTCGTAGTTGCTGTTGCCCTCTAGAAAAAAATCGAGAAAATAGATTTTGCCAGAATGTTCTCGTGAATAATTAAAAAGCTTATAAAAGCCGGATTAAATCACCTCAGCTTAGTTGTAGCTGTTGTTTACTTAGCGCTGTTATTTGATTGTAGCAAATTTGCTGTGAGATTGGATTAACTTTCTCTCTTTGAGTTCTGTTTAACGTTTGAGATATTGTGATATTGCAGGAATATCTCTGAAAAAATATTTCAGAATTTTGTTTTATTTCTTGTGAAAAGAATAAATTTTGTCAACTTTTCATCGCCTTGTGCATTCAATTCATTACGAGCCCGTACACACGCAACAGTACCTTTCCTTAGGGGTCTATGTGTTAGTGTATGTATTATTAATGCTAAACTTTTGCTACATAAGGGTAAATTTTAAAGTGAAATTCTGAATAACCAGTATAAATTTTTTAAGTTATTTAAATTCCCTTTCCGAAATGCTTTAATTCCTGAATATAAAAAGCCGTCTCGCATTATTTACTTTAGTGCGCAAACTAAAGGGCATAGTTAATAATTTTTTTAAGCTTCATGCTTATCTGTAATGAATTTAAGTGCTGCGAATAACATACATGTGTGTTACTTGTAAAGAAGAATAATTGAACCCTTCTCTAAGACAACCATCCAAGATTCTAGTTGATTTCGGTTTCCTGTGGAGGTATTCGTCTTAGAGAGATGATGTTCAGTACAGGTATTTGTTTGTACTTTTGGAAATAATGACCACTTTTAGAAGAGATCGTCTTATAAAGGTGCTCCAGGAATGTTTCATTACATATTAAATGTTTTAAAATTTAAATGCTATGGCTATATTATCCATTTTAATTCAGTTTTAAAAATTTAATACAATTTTCAAATAGCCATTTAACTTTTACTGGTTGTAATTCTTTTTTTATTTTCTTATTTAGAATTCAGCAATGGTAAATTAAGCACTTGTTTCTTATATTAAATATTATTTGAAATTAAAATCAAATGAAAAAAAGTTATGCGATACTTAATTATGTAAAAAAATAAGAAACAGTCTTTTTAAAGGCGTGACACTAAATTAACTTTTTAAATTAATACTGCTTCTATACATTAGCTCAAATTAACTCAACTATGCGACAATCGTTGTTAGTTCAAATTAACTCAACTGTGCGACAATCATTGTTTCATTCAGTCACAGCTTATAAACCTATGCTGTGCAAGGAACCTATGCTGACAGCCTGACAATGATACATTTGACACCCTCTACCAAAGAACGTATAGGTAAAGAAGGAAAACTTCAATAGACGTAATGTAAACCAGTTTGACTGCAGCTCCGCTATATCCTGGAGGAACAAATTCTTGTCGCAGAATCGCGAGGTGTACAGGATATGAGGAATATGATACAAAATCAAAGAACTCGCTGGATTCATTCTTTGACAAAACTTTTCGCAATAACTTAAACTCGGATTTACGTCCGTTTTCTTGAAGCTCTACACAATTTATTATTGCTTCTTCAGTCACGGGCCATGTGCCAAAATACTGCAAGGAGATCAAAGAACGTCTATGTAAAGAAGGAAAGCTTCCATTGACGTAATGTAAACCAGTTTGCTATTACACCACGGAGGGAAAAGTTCGCCAAGGAATTTGACGACGGAACCTGGCGGTGAGAATTCCCCCCCCCCGCGATTTGTACAGGAAATTGAGGAATACGTGATTGAGGACTTTTTCGCGATAGCTCAAACTCGGGTTTTCTTTTTTCTTTTTTTTTTACTCAAAATAACTAATCCATTAATTAATTTACTTGCGCAAAAAAAATATTTTCTTTTCCTTTCAAGTTTAAAGAACTTTAAAACGATATTCGTTTTATGAACTCTTGAAAACGTGACCTTAGAACTTCGACGCCGGCTTCGAGCTTTAGCAACAGATAGCTGTTTCGCTCTACATTGGGACGGAGTCACTCCTGTTCCGAAGATATGAATTTGTAAGCAGAGCTTAAATTGCGCAGGTACTTCTTAGTTTTTAGGATATGTTCTAATGCTAGCTGGAGCGCACCGGAGACCTTAATAAGAAGGCTCTGGCACTTCTTTTATGTAACTGAACAAGTATTTCAATACAAATTTTGATCTCGAAAATTTGAGTTTTAGGAATAAAATTATATAAAAATTCGCTTATTAAATTTTAACATATCTCTTTACGTTCTATTTAATTTTAATTATTTAATTACGTTACTTATTTTAGTAAATAAAAATAAATAAATTAAAACGTAATTAAATAATTAAGTAATATTAATTATTAATTCAATTAAATGATTATTAATTAATTTGATACCCATTAATTATTAATTCAATTAAATGATTATTAATTAATTTGATACCCATTAACTATTTTAACTTTTTTAATTATTAATGATTTTAGTAGTCATTTTATTTATTTATTTAATCTTGTTTCTCTTTCCCGACGGTCTTTTATAAGGTTCCGGTGCTTCTACTTTTGCCGCTCAACCAGTATAGTGGTTAGCGTCGCTGAGTGCCGTGCCGAAAGTCCTCTCGTGTGGTTCGGTGAAAGGGGAGAGGAGTGGGAGACCCTCGAACCCGCCCCTTCCGGGTGCTTTCCATCAAAACTGGGGGCAGAACTGAGCCAAATCTCAGTCCCCTGTAAGACGCTCAAGGCTGTTTCCAACGACAGGCGTAATCTTGCGCTCCTTGCCACGAGGAATTTCGTCGATTTGAGCTGAATATACGCCAGACAAGTGAGCATAAGAAACAACAAAACTTCTACTTTTAGCAACTAAGCCCTGGTTGTAAGACAAAAAAATCACTACATGGACAAATCAATTTTAAAATTTAGGTAAGCTTGCTTTCTGAACGCCTTGAGGAAAGGAAAATTTACTTGAATATTTAGAATTTTCAGAACTTTGGGCTTAAAAGCGGGGGGGAAGGAGAATACGCGAATAAATAAAGTAATAGTTTTCAGTTTCCTTTTTTTTTTTTTTTTTCTAGTGCCATTTTTTTTCCTGCAACCTAGGATTACCAGATGTAAATGGCAAAGCCTCATTCGTTTAGGGAGTATAAAATGTAGACTCTACTGGAGACGGAAATAGCGAATTCTCGGTGTGTCTTGAAAACAAATAACTACCGACGAAGGTTCGAAGTACCTTTTTATTTTAACTATACTGAACAGAACATGCCCACACTCTGTGCTCACAAACTAATCACTACTTGTGGCGAAGTAACTTAAAGTATTACAATCAGAATGAACCAAATTTCAACTACACGGCTGTCTTCTACATCAATCTAATAAGATTTATCGGCTATATACAGCAAAGCCGAGTCTAAAATATCAAATAATCTAAAAGGAAGAGGCTAGCACAAATATTCAGCTACACAGCTACTTGCAAATACGCTGCATAAATCATGCTTGCTGTATAAACTCGTTCTCGGCGTAAACCGCTCTCCTTGTAACTAGTAACTCTTCTATACTAACTGACTCTTCCATTTTGCTCCTTAAATACTATTTCCGAACTCATTGAGATTTTGCATATACTTCATTTAAGTTTGCATTCTGGCAGGGAATTGAAATCAGAAGGGAAAGGAAAGTTTCTTAAAATAAAAGTAATTGATTAGTGCGAAATAAGGTTTCTACAATGTTGTAGAATTGAAAGCTTTTCAGTTAAAAGGGGAAGATAATCTCAGAGGCAAAAAGATAAAATCTATTTGTAATGTATATTACACAGTTTAGAGAGAGAGAGAAAGGATTTGAGTTTTCTTTGCAGCGTTACCAAGAGACGACGTAAAAATAAAAATGTGTAAGCACTGCTCGAACCAGCAAGGGTTCGAATCAGCAACGGCACTAAAATGGTTATCTCCGGTACGAATAATATAATCTTATAGGCTTGTATAAAAATTTCACATAATGAATTACAAAGCAACATCAAATTAGTGAGTTTTGTACACAGTGTATCAATTAAACTGCTTAATTACGAAGCATTTTGTCAAACTAATTAAAATAGCAGTGGATATTGTTAACAATTTCCTTTCCTTTTTACTTCCTCGTGCGAAGTAAAGGAAGTATAGTAATCACAAAAAATACCGGGCGCCATATTTCAAAGAAAATATCCATTTTGACCGTTACCGAATGTAGTTTAACGATGTTTTTGCGTGACATCTGTACGCAAGGACAGAATAAAGGACTACGTACGCACGTACGTATGTATGTATCTCACATAACTCAAAAACGAGTAGCCTTAGAACATTGAAATTTTCTATATAGGGCTGCTATAGCGTGTAGTTGTGTGCCTCCCTTTTTGGTGTCAAAATCGACCTCACCAAACGTATATAAATATAGATATATACATATATATAACCACTCTGTTACTCGGCTTCGTAAACTGTTTTTTTTTTTTATTCTTATATGCTCGTAAATTACGCATTTTTTGCTTTAAAAATGCTTGATTTGTGTTGTTTATATCTTCCGGTTAAGGTTTTTATGCCTTTAGTTAACCTCAATGCAATAGTTGTAGAATTATGAACAATTTAAAAGTTGTTTAAGTGCGACTAAGACAAATTTTATTACCATAGCAGCCATATTTGTTTCCATTTGAAACTTAGCAGAATAGTGGATGCGTTGCCAGTCTAGAAAAACTAAACTTCGCAACAACAAAGATAACGTCTTCTTTTGTTATTGCGAATTAAATCATGCTTAATTCATTATGGAATTATCATTTAAGTTATTAAATTAGCCCATATATTGCCTCAGCATAGCGTCCACAGCAAATTAAGTCAGTTTCTACGCCTTTAGTGTCTTTTTGCCGTGGGAGACCAAAAGTAAACTTTCAGTTTTGTGCGCCGAAAAATCTGCCTTCTTGCCCGCTGCGAACTGCTCGTTTTTGCTTAGAAAATGTTCTTTAAATTGTTTTACCTGTATTTATATTTTATATTTTTCTATATTCTTCAATTTTATTAAAGTTATTTTGAGGTTTTATGCATTTTTGCCTTATCACGAAGTGAGAACTAAATTAATTCAATGAGAAATATATCTCTAATGAAATTCGAGAAAATAAGTTTAAATGAAATGCAGCAAAAATTGCGTATAATCTTGCATTCCATACAAGGAAGTCATGTGATGTACACACCAGATTTTTTTTTAATAACTCAAAAGATAAATTTGCTGCTTTCAAATGATTTTATTTCTAAGATTGTTTAAAGAAGTCGTTCCATCTCCTTGGGGATATGAAGGCAAGAATCTTGCTTGCCCTTCGTTCGATATCTTGACCAGCATCTTTCGTGTGGGGGGAGGTAAGAGTAAAACCTATTGTTATTCTTCCACACCACATTAACTGATCATTCCTCCTTACCTGTTTGATGAGAAGAAAACACGTATTCTCACCGCAGAGTACAAGAGAGTTACCATCTATACCAACTTCCATTGAAGAAATTTGAATAGAAGTGCTATTTCAAATTCTTTTCTTCTAGTACTTTGTTTCGAAGGCCCTTTTCGGAAGGATTTCGTTTTGAAGGGGTGAAGCTCATCCTTTAGACTTCACGTATACTCTCCACACACATAAAGGGGGGGGGAGTTCTGTATCTCCCGTTCTACTGGGCCGATTCACGAAATTTAATTTGCTTTTTTCACGCCTCAAAATCGCCACCTTAGGATGTATATTAGTTCTTAAACACAGAGGTGGAGTCTGTATGACCACGCCAATACTCCAGAACTGCGAAATTGCTTTCAAGTTGACATAAAATATAATTATTCCTAAATTTTTATTAAACTCTATCCATTAGTTTTTAAAATAATTTTTAAAATTGGGCCGCGGTCATATAGACCTTGTAAGGTTTTAGTTTAAACTAACAAAGTTTTATGTTAATTTCTTTTTCCTGTGAACTCTTATTTCAACTTCCCGTTAGAATGAGCGCGAGATTCAGCTTTATGCTAATTTGAGGTGGAGCCACGTCTGGTGTTTAAAGGTTAGCGAGGAACTTCTCAGAGAGAGAGCTTTTAGTCTCAGATCACTTCGGCTCTGTTCGACATTGGCCTGACTAGTATTTAAGTTCTAAACCTTAGCGCTGTTACTCTAATACTTATTGAAGTAATCTAAGTGCGTTAGTATTAGCCAAATCTTGCTACGCACCATGGATAGTTTAGAATAGAGGCCAACCTCGCGTTTATAGCTCTGAGAGCAACGACTACTTAATTTTCTACTCAACTTTATTTTAAATTGTTTGATTGTTCAGTGCGGTCATTATTTTCTGTTATCCCTTCCGAGTTGGGAAGTGGCTGTAAATAGTGGTTTAATAAAAGGGTAATTTTAAACTCTCCTTACGTGCAGTTATTCTACCACTGACACCAAACATAGCTGCATTCAGCTCACTGTTCAAGACCAGGACTTGGACACTGTTACGATAATTTTCGCCAAACGTATGCATAGAACACGCAGTCCTGATGACCTCACCTCTGCGTTTACGTTACTTTTTTCTCGCGTGAGGGGGGATGGCTTTATTACTACTTGGGTCATTTCAGCAGCTGGCCTGATTAGAGATAGTGCCAAATTGGAAAAAACTGATTTTTGGATGGAGTTACCATCAGAATTAGTGAAACCACATACGGAATGAAGATTTCAAAAGCCCACTGTGAACCGAGAAATAAAAATGTGCATTCAGAGAGTGCTAAGCCTTTTCAGTGGAATCTATTCTAACAAAATTGTAACTGATACCCTTAAAAAGTGTAAAACATGCTGTCTTTGTCCCCCTAGACTGAGAAGAAAAACTGCCTATCTATGTTTCAGCTGCAAGGATCCGATATGTAATGAATGTGCCCAGAGAATTTGCAAAAATTGTGTTGAAAATGCTTAAAATAATGTGCTGCAGTTTTTTAATATTCTTTATATATTATCCTTTTTTTCGCATTATTTTATATAATCTAGATTCTGCATATGGAAAATTTATTAAATAGTTTATTTTAAACGCATTTGCGAGTAAGCAGTGTTTATTTTATTTATTGGATGAAGCGTTCCGTACTTTTTCGTATGTGATTTAAAAATTAATTTTTACTGCATTAATTTTAGAGTTCTAAAAAGAAATAATTACATCAATATAACAAGTAAAGTGTATTAATGCTTATATAATAACAAGAGTACATTATTTTGAAATTTTATATTTTTAAAATGCATAAAATAAAGCGCGGTCTGAAAGACTCCTTCCCTGTATTTACGTAACAGAAAATGAACGTCTCTACTTAAGAGTTAGAGTTATATACTGCATTCTTCTAACATAGGTACGAGGCGTATTCGGAAACTAAGTACCGTTTTGAAAAAAAAATAGTAAAACAATTTTTTCGAATCCAATTTCATTTTTACATGTAAATACATGTCTTAAACTATTTTTCAACATAGTTTCCGCCAATGATCAAACACTTGTCATAGCGGGTGACCAGTTTTTGTATACCTTCGTCAAAGAAACTTCCCGCCAGTTTCGATAACCACGACTCCACAGCATTTTTCGTGTCATCCTCAGATCCAAAGCGCTTGCCACCAAGCTCGCGCTTCATGTGCAGGAACAAGTGATAGTCGGATTGTTTCGATTCTGGTGTGAAATGACACACTCGAGTTTCATCACCTGTCACAATTTGGTTTAGAAAGTTTTCTCCCTCCTCACTGTACCGCGTGAGAAATGTCAGGGCACTACCAAGTCGCTTTGTTTTGTGAACATCGGTGAGCATTTTTGGAACCCATCGGGAACACAGTTTGCGATAATTCGAGCGGTCGGACACAATTTCGAACAAAACAGTACGTGAAATTTGTGGAAATGCCTCTGAAAGAGTTGTCATTGTGAAGCGTCTGTTCTCATGAATTGCTTCCTCAATTTTCCTTACCAAATCATCGGTGACAACAGAAGGCCGACCACTCCGAGCCTCGGCGTGAACATTTGTTCGACTTGCATTAAAAATTCTTACAAACTTTCTCACCATTCCATCGCTTATCGCGTATTCACTGTAAACTTCTGTCATTTGACGATAAATTTCGGCCGGTTTAACATTCCTCGCGTTCAAAAATTTAATCACGGCACGAATCTCACAGTCAGCGAGAGAACTAATTGTCTTAAACATTTTGAATGTGCACAGCAAACTGAAAACAAAACATAGAGCAACCAAAATGGCGACAATTGAAAGTCAGTGAACAAGAAAGACTAGTGCGCATGCGCGGGACGCCTACCACAACGCTGCGACGGCGCTAGAATGAAACCGTACTTAGTTTCCGAATACGCTACGTATTTTGATACAGAATCGGGCTTTTCTGAAATGGCATACCGATTTTCTTCCGTATTTCGATTCTATGATTCAGAGCGTAAATATTCAGTTTTGTAACATTTGGTGATAAGTTTTAGAATTTATATCTTGAATCACTTTTTTTTGGGTTTACGCCAAGAACAATTCAGTTGACGAAATTCTTAAGTTAATGTAACATACTTTCCTTTCCCTTTTCATTGTGCATGAAAGGAAAAGTTAGGTGCATCGTTCATTCTTCCAAATAATTTTAACAAAGTGCGTAAACCATGTTTAGCATTGTTATCGCTTATAACAAACATGCTAAATTTCAGAACGCGCGATAAATTCACGTATATCTTGGGAAATTTTGAATGAAAAACTCTAATTTTTTGCCGGTATGCCTAGAAGTACATGGTAAATATTTTATAGGCTATAATTCCAATTTTTTTTTTGGAAAAATTTTAAAAATTACTAAAAAGTACAAATTTAAAAAATAAATCAGAAAATGTTTAATTTCCATTGGTTTCCATAGTTGAAAAATTTTATTTGAGCCTAGATTTCGAACTGTGAAAGAAAAAATCAAGTTAGTTTGAAAAAAAGAAAAAAAATCTCAAAGATTTCAGATTTTACATTGCGTCCAAAGGGGCGTTCCTTTAACATTTCATATGTTACCTTTATTTATTAAATATTATGTTCTTCGCACTTGAACAATAAAATTCAATTCAACAGCAATATCGCAGAATAATTTCTAAATGAGCATATCTTTGGAATTTCCGATACACAGTCTCTCGCGCAGGAGATAAAAATGTTTTGTTTTTCCGCACAAGTGTTGCCATTGCTCAGTTTGAAATCCTTGAATTTGTTAATCAAAAATTCACTAAAGTTTTACAAAATATGAAATCGATAATAAAACAAATTCCAAATTTGGATTTCCATATGTCCATAGTCGGTGGAGGATTACGTCATTCAAAATTGGATGGCTCTGGGTACCGTTGTTTCATCATAATGTGAGAAACATACATACATTTATGCAGATTCTTCATTTTTTAATTTCTTTAAATGTAACACAGGGCAATAATATTTGGTGGACAGTGAAATAAGCAAAAAGTAACATGAAAGAAACTCAACAAACAAAATATTTCGCGCAGAATTTTACTCTGCAGAACAACTTTATCAAAAATGAAATCAATAAAAATGTATTATATATATAAAAAATGACAATGAAATATGTAGTATCCCTTAATACAAATATTACTTATCCTAATAAATAAATTAACGAACTTCCCTTTGCAAACTCTTAAGAACTCAAATGGTATAAACAGATTAAGAACTTAAACAAATTAAAAAATATCATGCAAAACTTTTTTATAATTAAAATTATATATAATTAGAATAATTCTTTTAATTATACTTATCAGATTTTTTCTTACCCTTAATTTCAACAAAAAATATTCTAAAATTCTTCTTTATTACTTCCTTAAGTACGCGTCTCATAGAATTTACTTTGCAATACCTTTTAACAGATTGCTTTCCAGTAAGAATAATTCTTGCTTAAATAGTTTGTAAGGTTTATCCAAGTTTATTAGCAGTTATTTAAAGTTTTGTATCTTTCCTACCTTATTCTAATTTCAGCTTACAATTTCTTGCCAGAATGTAATTTCAGAAACGCAGTTAATGCAAATGAGAAAGGGTACTAAAGTCAATGTTTCACCGACTTCGAGAAAGAGAGTCTGATTCCGTGACTAGCGCGCGTTTGCCTTTTGGCTACGTCTCTCTTAGCTGTTACTACGCTCGGCCATACCTTAGACCCTTGCTTGGCTTCGGCAATTAAATTAATATTTACGGGCCAACTACTTAGATTTCTGATAGCTTCGGCTGTACTTTTCAAATAGCTTAGTTAAGCTAGTTTAGTTTAAATTATTATTATTTTAAGTTCAAGCTCGAGTGGAGGCTTTGTGTAAAGTTCCAAGTAGGAACTGATTGTAAATATACTGAAAAATAAAGGGCTGTAAGCCCCCTTTAAGTCTTACGTGTTTTGTTCACACACTTTCTAAAATTTGGCGGCACACTTAGAACTTGGGGACACACAAAAGTACCGCGGCACAGTGGTTGAGAATCACTGCTTTAAGAACTAAATAAGAAGGTTTACTTAAGCTTTCTTTTGATTTTAGAGTTATTTGCATTATTATTATTCGATTATTATTATTATTATTATTATTTTATTTATTTATTATTTTCCTAACTTTCTAGTATGTCTCCAGCACTTGTGATTACCGAAACTAGGGCCCAACATACAATTTGATGAAATAATTGTACTCAGGAAAAGATGAACAATTCTATTCATTTTAAAAATGCTTGGGGGAATAAAGAAGTTGACATTGTCGAAAAAAAAAAAGGGAAGTATCCCCTGGTAGGGCACCCATGAGGCAACTCTGCTCACAATCGAATTTCCCTCCCCCTCCCCCGATACGCTGCATTTTTTAATCTTGAAAAATTCCTTCTGCAACTAAGTCACAAAAAGAATTCTATAAAGCTTTGAAAATATCACTTTCAGTAAAAAGTGTTAAAGAAGTGTAATTTAAAACATAGAAGTCAAGTAACTACCTTCTTTAACCAAGCATTTTTACTTCGTTTCCCAGAATTGAATCAACCCTCACAGATTCTCTGAATCCAACAAAACGCTCTTTTTATGTCGAAGACTGTAAATGGGAGAATTGACACTGATTTTGCATTGACACTATTATTGCTGCTTTATGAAGAAACAGGCAACAAAAGTTCCCACCTCTTTCTGATCAAATTTTTCTACAGTCCTCCTTTCTACTGCGTTTCAATACATGCAGCTTTAAAATGGAAGCGTATTGTTGTCTTTAATGGATTTCAGGCTTGGCCTTGAATTATTTTTCCTTTCCGAGTATTGCTTGCTCCAAGTGTAATTGTTTTATGGTGCTCTCAGTATTCTCTCACGTAACAGAATATGAAAGCACTTTTTATTTAAACTAGATGCTCGTGCAAACTGCCAACTAAAACAGTTACTACAAAAAAAGAAAAATATGTGATGCTTTTAATACATTTTGTTAGTGTAATTTAACAGGTAGCAATTAGTAAATAATAATAAAATAGATAAAAAAGGCAATAAACGGAGTTTATTTCTTAGACAAATTAAATCTGAAAGAAAATTAATATCTCAAGCTTCACCAAGTGGCAACAAACCGGCAGATGGAAAATAATTCGTTATGTCGGACAACGCATTTTATTTTTAAATAACTGAGTTATTTTATTAAATTTGAAAGACAAACATGTTGCGCTTCGTCGAATGGCAGCACATTTTTTTAAGTTGCTGAGTTTTTCTGATTAAATTTGAAATAAAAATATCTTAGCTTCGCAGAGTGGCAACACATTGCTTTTTAATCGCTAAGTTTGTTAATTAAGAATTCATTCATTTCGCACAAATTATGAAATAAATCAAAAACCAATTCGAAATTTAAAATTCCGTCTACAGAATCTATTTACGAAATATTAAAAAAACATTGTTCAAGAAGAAAGAAATGGATCTGGAAAAGATAATTTTTATTCTTTTGTGCAGACGAGAAAAATGTGAGTTAGCAGCTAATACAATTATATGAAACTGCTTGCTTCAGCTAATCGCTTTTATTAAAAGTGTTCAGTGTTCTGTATCGACGAAATTAAAGAATTCATTTAGACTTTTCCTTCTGACAGTTTGTATTATATGAAAGGACGAATATAGCTTCTCAATTATCTGTACGGATCGGCGAGTATAGAATAAGTGGCTGACTGACTGATATTATTTATTTTACTGGATAACGTTATTTTCCGAATATTATAGCGGAATGAAAATATGTGAAATAATTTAATTGCAGCGCATGTCATTCAGCTTTCATTAAATTCATTCATACGCTCTGGTGTAGTTTTCAATTAAGAATATTCCTGGTTCTTATTGTCTCTATAAAAGCAAGAATTTTAGAAAATATACTAGTTCTAGTTAAAGTATTAATGACATAAATATTTTATTTTATGAGAAGTTTCACACTCAGTGGAGATAACGCCAGTGTTTCCAGAAATGTTTCGACTAAAGTAGCAGGAGAAGAATCGAAAAGTCACAAAAAAGTAGCACATTACGTCGAAAATCTCTAAATTTTTGTGACGTCATAGTTACATTTTTCACATGACCTTTGACGTCATCACAAATTCAGTCACCATTGGTTCCGGATTGTAATTCGATTCTTAGTCATTTTAATTTATGTATCTTAGTTTTGACGAAAATTTTAAAACCGTATTGCTAAATATCTATTCTTTAAACATTCATTTTTTTCTTTCAATTAATTCTTAGTTAATTGAAGGTTTTATTTTTAAATTTTAAATGTTTCCTCACATTTGGATTGTTAGCACGTTTATACTAATTTAGTTGAAACAGCAGTACATTTTTTTTGTTCATTAGTTTTATTATTATTATTATTATTTTAACTAATAATGTTTTACAGCGAATTTTCCTTTCTGCCTGGTTGACATACTCAACTTTATCAAACTCTGATTACTAATAAACTCCTCGTTCTTTCATTGTTAAATTTCTTTGTGTTATTATTATTTAGAAAACTGACTTGCTTTGATTTTTAAGTCACAGCAATTGTCTAAATCTGAGCAATATTATAATCAGAAGAATGAATTTAATTTCTTTCTTTGTCTGAGTATCCAATACATGACGCTCAGAATACAAATCGCTTCGTTATCAGCATAGAATTGGAGGAAAAGCTGACTTGTTAACAATATTTGTAAAACGATAAAATCATCAATAGCATAAAGGTGCATAACTCTGTTTTACACTTTTTGCAATATTTTCCCTTTAATTACTAATGTTTTTACGGAATTCTCCTATTTGCCAAAAATACAATACACTTCTTGCTGACCTCAAAGAAAAATTTTCAAATTGTCCTTTGCAGAAAAGTAAACAACTTGAGTACACACTGTTTTTTACACGCACACGCAACTATATATATATAATCCAATAACTGATAATAATTTATAATAAGAAAACTTTCCATATACCATCGCTAAGGAACAGAAATTCAATATAAAACCATGAAAATGAAACGAAAAAACTTTTAGTTAGTATTTTAAATTGATGTCTTCTAAACCTTCTTTGCTTTAAAATCATAAAAATCTGCAAAGAAAAATCTTTAATCGCATAAATACCAAAATCAAAAGTAAAAATTTTAAGTATTGATAAAATAGCCACCGTCATTAATTGCAAAATTAATCGACTTACCACGGAGAATAAAACAATCTACCATAAATTAACAACAACTAAATTAAAGAGAGAAAGTTTCGTCTTACTTCCAAGCAAGCATCAAATTTTTGCTAGATCCAAATCATAAGTCATAAATAACACTCAATCAAAATAAAGCCATTAGTCCATTTAAGCCCAAAGAAATCCTGTTAAACAAAGTAAATAGCAAATAACCTTTAAAATTAAAGTTGCTTACTGAGAATAGAACTAAACGGGACTTTGGAAGAAATATCTCCGACATTCTCATTTTCAAGCTCAAATACAATAGTAAAAACAAAAGTATACATTTTAGAACATTAAAAAAGTAATTCGATATCAAAAGAAGATTAAAAATGATATAATCCTTAAAATTAAATTTTAAAACAAGAAGTTAATTAGAAATTTAAAGATCAAACAAGGAAATAAAAATTAACAAACTTACCTGCAAAATTTTAAAACCAAATGGCTGAAACTGCAAGTGATGGAATGTAAAAGAATGTCGTAAAGTGTAGTTCTCTATTTAAGAAAATTTAGCCTTAAATTGGCGAGAAAACTGTGATTTTTTTTGGAGTTAGTACATAGAGAGTAGGCTGTTACTGAAGTAGCGCTGAAAGCTGTCTCAGTTAGAATATAAATTCTAAATAGAAGTAAGTTAAAAAGCTTATGACTTGCACTAAAGCTACAATGTAATAAACCAATAATTCACAGTAATTTATAATAAGAAAACTTTCCATATACCCTCACCTGTTTTTTGGAAAACAGAAATTCAATTTAAAACTATGAAAATGGAAAGAAAAAAAATTATTCAGTATTTTAAATTAGTATTTTCTAAACCTCATTTGATTTAAAGTCATAAAAATCTGCAAAGAACATTTATGCCTTTTCTAATTTCCTAAGCAGAACTTTTTGGTATGGAAAAAGAGAAAATTACTGACGTATCTGCTAAATAAATAAATGAAAGTTGTTTTCTATACTGAATATTGAATTCTTTTTACAGAATTTTAATAAGGAAAAATCCAATGTTTTATTATAATATTCATTCTTCAAAATACAGAATTTAGGAGTTCCAAATACAATCTATTTCGATGTTTGCTTTTGGTCGATGTTTTGCATTACTTATTGGCAATAAAAGTTCTAAAGACTAAACAAATTAATCAATTTAAGCACATGAAAACACCTACCACTGGCGGGGAGCTGAAAACTGTTTGCACTTGCTGTATGATTTCCAAAGGATTACCAGATGCCAACTTCTGTTTCAGCCTAAATAACTTTTTCTTTTTTTACTTACTTACTATAAACTTATTTTATCACACACAATATTTTAACATATAAGAGTTTTA
The DNA here is from genome assembly GCA_000611955.2 of Stegodyphus mimosarum. Taxonomy (NCBI): domain Eukaryota; kingdom Metazoa; phylum Arthropoda; class Arachnida; order Araneae; family Eresidae; genus Stegodyphus; species Stegodyphus mimosarum. The sequence goes on from KK119490.1 coordinate 183,961, forward strand.
CGATCTATTAAAAATTTTTAAAGTGGCAAAAAGTAGCATAAGGAAATGATACAGTAGCAAAAATTTCGCAAAATAATAGCATACACATAAATTTTAGTCGCCAAGGTTTGTCAAAAGTCGAAAATTTGAGAAAAAAAGCAAGATCTGGCAACACTGCATGCTGTTTAGTTTGATTTCTTTTTTTAGTCCAAAGGGATTTAGTCCCGAAGCCCGAAGGACTATTACTTTCGTTTGGGCGTTTTGCGTCGTTTCACAAAAATGTCCGATTCACTTTTCAATTTAGTGCTTATGTTTCTTTGTTGGTAAATGAAGTTGCATTCGGTTGGCTATTAGAATTTTTGGAATTGTACTGTGCTGGTTATTGGGTCTGTACTGGATGGATTAATGGAATTGTATTGGGTTCACTATTGGAATTATATTGGGTTGGTTTTTGTGTTCGTATTGGGTTTAGTTTAATGTTTGTTTCGTTCGGCAAGTTATTATATTATTAAGCAAGATCCCTTTGGACGTAATCTAAAATCTGAATCCTTTCAGATTTTTTTTTCTCTCATTCATAAAATTGAAAAAGTACTGGTAACATTGTTAAAATCTCCATGATTGAAAATTTGATTAAAATTGCAAAACAAACGTCTCTAATTCTAGTTTCAAATCTGCAGATCTGGATAAAACATTTGATTCTGTTCTGTTTCGGGATTGGATCCAGATATCGACAAAAGCTGGCGATCTGGCGAAAAATTCGAAGCGTAAAAATAATTGGCGAAATATTTACAATGCGGTTAAGTTGAAGAAAAATCCAAGGAAAAACGATATTCATACAACTAATAGATAGGGTAACAGATATTCATATAACTAGAAAGTTTTAATGTAAATTAAACAACTTGCCAAAAAAAATCGATTAATGAATTAAAACGAACGCGGAGGCATGAAACTGCGGATATCATTTACAATGTCTGAAAACAGCGTATTATGCTGCTTCTGCCACGTAAACTCAGTTAAATAAGAATCTAATTGGTAACGATCAGTGTCGCGTTGAAATTTATCTCTCCCTTTCGCACTGCCCCATAACCTTACAATAGTTTGCGAATGATAACTTGTATCGGGATCGATAAAATTTTATTTATGGTTAACGCAGAAACGTTTAAATCCAAATTGCTCTTATTCTTTAGTCTTATACCCTTTCCCAGTATAATATGAAGTGCCATCAATAATGTTTCCTTCAATAAGTTTAAGCAAAGTTCTGGCAGACTGGTTAGACACAGCAACTAAGAACAAAGATCTCGGCAAATCCCGCCGTACCCACTGGGGTGGAAGGATACGACCAACGTTGCATTTTCGGTGCGAAAACAGTCTTCCATCAAAAAAAAAACCTTCAACTATACTGCCAGTGCCGCCTATTGTAACTGACGCTCTAGACCAGTGGTTCTCAACCACTGTGCCGCGGCACTTTTATGTGCCGCCAAATTCTTACAGTGTACCTCGAAATTTTAGAAATGTATATAGTAAAAATTATTATGGGTTTATACACGTGATAAGTGGGGAAACTGGAAAAAAAATATAGATATATAGATATATAGATATATATATACGTATGTATTATAAGGCCAGTTCTATGCTACGCATCTGCAGCCTATAGGTCAGCCTCAAAGGCAGATTTCTATAAACTTCAAATAGTGGAGAATAAGATTCTGAGAAGAACTGTAAATGCTCATCGCGTGATTAGAAACAAAGTAATCCATGGTGACTTAAAAATTGACCTTATAGTGGACTACATTATTAAACTTAAAAAGCGTTTCTTCAAAACTAGACTTGGCTGTGATACTGCAAATTTTTCAGTTCTTAGTTACTAAACTACTCCATAAGATTATTTGATCAGACCATTTGCTACTCACATGCATAGAGATCGCAGCTTCGTAACTTTCGTAGCTTTTGACTGCCAAAGTTTATTTGTTTTCTTGCACGATATGATTTTTGTCTCTCGTCGTTTTCCATGATTGGCCCACATGCAGTACAGGAGACAATTGTCTCCCCACTCTTCCCCCGGGGGTTGACTCAGGAGAATTCCTGGGAAGTACTGGCTAGGATCTGTACTTAGGCAGTCTCAACCACGGGAAAAAATTAATTGTCTTCACAGGACTAGAGCCCGAGTTTATTCTCAGGTTGGTTCAGGCTTGGCAGGGACCGTACTGGTACTGTCGTGTCTGTTCCTATTGCTGTGGTGGAGCTAGATCGGAGATCACCGACCTAGTCGTCGGGGATTTGGTCCTCACAGTTCCAGTGACGGGGACTGACGGAGTGAGGCAAGGCACCAAGTTGTCGAACGAAGCCAAGGGAATGGTGCCCCGCGGCAAAGTTGTCTAAGCGTTTTCTTTTTGTACTAAGTGTTTTATAGTCCTGCCAATTGACGTATAAAGCCGGGCAGGGACTGTGGGGTCTGCGTCGCCGATGAAGGGGTCTCTGGAGTGTGGACACACTCACCCCGAAAGGCAGACTCCAGGACGGGGGTCCATCTCCAGCATTCTGTCTCCCCACTCTTACCTCACTTTTTACTGAAGTTTCACCTGCTAGCTCATCAAAGTCATGCCCCTCAGTGGTTTAATTTTCTTATCCAGCTTGTAAAGGTCCCTTCGGGGGCTGCATAAGCAACTTCATAGTCGTATTGTAATGTCCACCTGAGGTAAGATAGCTTCCCCGCAAAGCGGATTTCGGGTTGCCATATTTGGCGCGAAATCGCCCATTTGGCGGCAAAATTGGCGGTAGGCCATAGATGGTTGGAGAACATTATAGAACGAATTCTTACCGGTTTGGCCCAGAATACCCTCAAAGGCAAGCCAAAAGCTATATAAACCCTGCTTGCTTGTACGCGGAGTAGCAGTTTAGTGCCTAACAGCGGAAATCCTCTTGAAGTGCATCGTTGAGGCTATCGAGTTTAGTGTCGAGTCGAGTGTATCGCGAGTTGGTGCTCCGAGAGTGTGCATCGTTGAGGCTATCGAGTGCATCGCGAGTTGTACGATGTTCGAATATCGCGAGTTGAAGAGTCTCGAGAGTACCTTGAGTTCCAAGAAAGACCGAACCGAGTTGAGAGCTGTACTCTAGTGCTTTGCCGTGAAGTTGTCTTCACCGTTATAGCCTGATAGCTGTGTTGCTTGTTGTTTTATTACTGAAGAATTTTTATTTAGTTTTAGCTCAATTTATTTTTACTGAAGAATTATGTGGGGAAGATGTTTTATAAAAATGCATACAGATTTTCTGTTGTCAATTACAAAATTTTAATGCCTGAATTTAACGCATTTAATTATTATATGCAAACTCTTAGTAAGAAAAAAGGTTTCTCAGTTTTAATTAAACTTGTCTCATTCTTGCCTCTAGATGGCAGGCATTCTTCTCTTTCCTTTCTCTGACTGAGGTCTGAGAACGAGACTTAAACAAAATCTGTCTACTTCTTTCGAAAGTAATTCTATAGAAGTTGAAATCAATCATACCGAATTTATTATTTCAAACATTTATATTCCTCCGAATAATAGACCTACTATGTCTGAACTTGAACATCTCCTGGACTCAAATTATCCCAGCCCTGTCGCTGTTAACCGAGGTGCCAACAACAGAAAAGGTACAGAAGTTTTCAACTTGATTCAAAGCAAAAACTACGTAATTCATGCTCCAGATGAACCAACGCATGTTGGTTACCACAGCTCTTCCATCGTTGGTTTCTTTCTTTCAAATAATCTCATTTATAATTGTCAAGTCACTGTTATTTCAGCTTTTCCGATCACAATCCCATCCTTCTTGAAATTAATATGAATTGTTTTCTTAGTACTTTAACCCCGCAGTACTGGAATTACAAATTGGAATAAATATTCTCAAATTCTGACTGAAACTATTTCTGAAAATCCTCGTACTGGCAACAGTGAAGATATTGATAAAGAGATACAACTTTTTACTAATTGTATTCAACAAGCTCTAAATTCTGCCACCAACAAATTCATCAGTAGTCATCCATTTCACCCGCTTTTGAATAGCATAAGGCAAAATATTAAATACAAAAATCGCATCAGGAACCTATGGCAATCTACAAAAGACCCAAGAATTAAAGATCACCTTAATACTCCTCAAAGGACATTAAAAAAGAAATCAAGGAATTCAAATCTCAACGGTGGAAAAACTTCCTAAACAATCTTGCCACTGAGAACAATTCCCTCTATGACATTGCTCGCAAATTTAATAACAACCTTTTAAACAGATACCTCTACTCCACAGCAATAATGGACTCGTTTATTCTGATGTAGATAAAGCCAACAATTTTGCTAACATTCTTGAAGATATGTTCACTTCCAACGCCTTTCCATATGATAATGATCATATTACTAAAGTCAATAGCTCCGTATTTTCCTTCCTCAGTAGTCCTGGACCACTCAACTTCACCTTTTTTGCCTTACCCAGGATTGTGGCGGACTTTATCAGCTCTTTAAAAACCAAGAAAGCTGCTGGCCACGATGATATTTCATCAAAAGCACTCAAGCACCTTCCTATCAACGCAATTACTTGTTTAACTAAAATCATCAACTCCACCATCAAGCTTTCCTACTTCCCTAAAGTATGGGAAAATGTCATTGTTGTTGTTTTTCCAAAGCCTCATCAAAACTCTACCTTTCCTCAAAATTACAGTCCAATCAGTTTGCTTAGTCAAATTTCCAAAAATGCTGAAAAAATTATTCTATTTTACATAAATCGCATCATGCCTCCTAGCTCTTATACTCCTGACGAACAATTTGGCTTTAGACATCTCCACAGTACTAATCATCAACTTCTCAGCGTTATCAATTACGTTACTGATGGATTCAACTGTAAATTCCCCACCGGCTCAATATTTTAGATATTGCCAAAGCATTTGACAAAGTGTGGCATCAAGGACTTATATACAAATTAATCAAGCTTAACTTTCCTGACCATTTCATACGACTCATTGCATCTTATCTCCAAAATCGAACTTTTGCTGTTAGAATTGGAGAAACCCTTTCAATTACCAGAAGCATCACTGCAGACGTTCCTCAAGGCTCTGTTCTTTCTCCGTTTCTTTACAATATCTACACTCATGATATTCCAAAAGAATCTCATATCACTATTGCACTCTTTGCCGACGATACAGCTACTCTAACTCAAGCTTCTAAAATCAATACTGTTCAAATTTTTCTTCAAAATTATCTGGTTATACTGGAACATTGGATGACTCTCTGGAGAACTGCTGTTAATATTGAGGAAACTAAAGCCATTATTTTTAGAAAAGGACACACAAATCTCCCTTCCCCCCAAACCCATCTTCTTTGATGATGAAATTCAATGGACTGATGAAGTGAAGGACCTCGGAATCATTCTCGACAAAAACTAACTTTTCGACAACACTTGCATGAAACTGTCAGAAAATTCAACATCTCTATTATCACCATGCGACCTATCATTGGCAGACATGGTAACCTTGCAGTTAGCAACAAAATGATTCTATACAAATCTATCCTTCGACCTGCACTGCTCTATGCCAGTCCAGTTTTGGGACAGGCTGCGAAACTCACATTAATAAAATCCAAGTCACTCAAAATAAAACTCTTCGTGCTATCATCAAAGCACCTTTGGTATATTTCAAATTCATATATTCATAGAGACCTCCAAATTGATACCATTCAACATTATATTCAAAAACTTGCTTCAAAGTTTTTCCTCTCTGTGTTATTACATCCAAACAGCTGAATCAATTCTTTACTATGCACACCTTTTCCTAGAGAAAAGCACAAATATCCTTCGGATATACTTCATATCTAACGCAACGTTTTTTATTTAAGGCACTACTTCATTGCTTATTAACACTTCACACAAAAAACCTTCTCTATTTTTACTCCCTTATATTCTTCCGACTGATGATGGCTATATAAAATTCTTTCATTCAATTACTTTGGCTCCACCCTCTTCATCCTTTTGTTGTTCCTGATGTTCCATTATCTGATGTCAGGTTTTGGAAAGTTATAATAAAATTGAAGTTTAAATCTGAGTATTATATTTGAAGATTTTTAATTCATGTTTTTGAAGTATTCAGCGGAAGAACAATTTTGTTTTCTAAGTAAGATAAGTAATTCTTTTTCATGAAACGTATATAATGTGTATGTGTTATATCTAAAACGAAAATGGCAGAAGTAGATAAATTAAAAACGAAAAGAGGTATCTTAAGAACTGCCATTACAAAACTATTTAAGAAAATCGAAAGCAAATTAGATAAATCAGAAGTTACTGTTAATGAACTCGAAGAATTGTTAGAACAATTGAATGCTAAAACCGAAACACTGCATAATGCCGATGCAGAAATTGAAACAGTTTTGAATGCTGATGAATACGAAAATGAATACGAAGTTATAGAACAATATCGCAGAAAATAACATTATGGGAATCTAGGCTTAAGAAGCGGGTTACAGAACTTAATCATAACTTGAACACTAATATTTCAGCAGTTTCAGTCTAGGAATGTCCCTTAAATACACCGAACACTCAGCAAAATATAAAAGATACACCTAATGTTAAATTACCAAAAACTTTCGATTCCCGTATCTTATGGACACAGAGGTCAATGGCTTAATTTTTAGAATAGTTTATTAATACACTTATGAGCTATTTACTAAATGCTGAGTCATTAAAAAACGCGCATGACATAAAAACATTTCGTAATTTGTATGATAACATACAAAAACAGATCAGATAGATGTCTGGAATTTGAATGTTGTTTCGGAATCTTACAGCACTTTGCTGTGTCCGAAGATTCTGAAGTACTGCCTTCAGAGCTTGACACTTGAATTTAATAGAACGCAAAATGTCAGCACCGATTATAACCTAAATGATTTAATGTCATTTTTATACAGAGAACTCTCATCCTGCGCACGCACAAGGTCAACGATTTCGCAACAGCAAAAGATATCCGATCGGCGCAGTATTCTTCCCCCCCTCCCCGCAACGAAAAGCACATCTGGTTTCCCAAACAGACATAATGAACCCAAGATTCCAACGTCTACTGATTTCTTTCCAAAATCCGAATGCAGAAAGGAAAATATGAACTGCATATTCTGTAGTCATTTCCACAAGATTTATGACTGTAGTTTCGTTTCCGGCTTATCATTAGACGAAAAAAGGGACATTTTGAGAAAGAAAGGTGCTTGGTACAAATGTTTAAAACCTCATCATTTAGCGCGTGCAAAGCAAAAATAATTTGTTCTATTTGTAAAAAACAACATGCAACTATTGTGTGTAATAAACAAAATGCCTTCCATCGAGGTTTCGAAGGTGAGTAAAGATGGAAGAGAAAGAAAATACTTTCAAATTATGCAGGATGTTCAGAAGTATATTTACAGACTTTAGTTGTTCACATATATGGAAGAGGGAATAACCAATTTGTTCGAGCAGCAACTAACACCGGAAGTCAATATTCTTGCATAAGTACTCCAGCAGATATGCGGTAGAAAGGTTACATTTAAGAAGCTTAGGCGAACAGAATGTAACACACCTACTTTTCAGTGGCATAGAGGTTTCTGAAAAGCATAAACGTTATAGAATAAAATTGGGTAGCGTAGATAAACGATATAATTGCGAAATCAATGTATTGGATGAAAGCAAAATGTGTTCTTCGGTTTCTAAAATCAAAAATATACATTGGATAAGAAAAAGAGGAATTTATGTCAGTGATGTTTTTGAAAATAAAAATAGCAGATTATTTCAGAAGAACCCCCAAGAGATCCCTTTGTTGTTAGGGGCAGATGTTGCTGCAGATTTATTTACAGGCCAAATCGAAGCTCTTCCTTGGGGAAAACTAGTTGCTGTAAATACTAGACTTGGGTGGACGGTTATGGGAAAAGCGAACACTGACAATTATGAAACAGAAAATTCCTTTTCGTCGCTTTCGTTATTTTTACATATTTCTGACGCACAGATTGCTGATATTTGGGGATTAGATACCCTTGGAATAAAAGACCTTGCCGAGAAGCAGTCCAAGGAGGAACTAGAAGTATCTAAGGAACATTTTTGGAAGACTTTAAAAAGAGATGTTGATGGTCGATACATAGTATCCTTGCCTTGGATAGAAGGTCATCAAATTTTGCCAACCAGTAAGAGTATAGCTGAAAGGCGACTGAAATCTACCATAAGGACTTTACAAAATAAAGGATTGGTGGAAGCTTATGAAAGCGTCTTCAAGCAATGGCTTGATGAGCAAATTATCGAAGGAGTCAAACCTGTTGAATTGCAAGAAACAAATTGTCATTATCTTCCGCACAGAACAGTCATCAAACAACATTCCTCGGCTAAAATCCGTCCAGTCTTTCGATGCTTCAGCTAAAGAGAAGAATAGTGTTTCTTTAAATGACTGTCTGACCAAGGGTCCTAACTACATAGAATTAATTCCAGCATTCTGAATAAATTTCGCTTGTATGAATGTAGGATAGTAGTCGACATTCGAAAAGCATTTTTGCAGATAGAAGATGAGGATCGCGACTTTCTCAGATTCTTATGGTGGGAGGGCGGTGATCGTAATAAGAAGAAAGTTTTTAGACATCGGCGAGTGGTGTTTGGGGTGAATTCCAGTTCATTCCTTTTAGGGTCTACTCTGAATTCTTAGACAATGTTCCAGACCATCTGCAAGAAACAGAATCTAAACTGAAAAAATCCATGTACGTTGATAATTTTGTCACAAGTACTGTAAATCCAAAGAAGAACTGATGAATTTTAAGAGGCAGTCAAAAGAAATTATGCTTCTAGCCTGTTTTGATCTAAGAGGATGGATCTATAACGGTGTACAATTAGATACTTCACAAATTCGCATTGAAAATGAAAAGACATTAGAAATTTCTCCAGATCAACTCTCGGATTAAGGGGAGTTTTTTCTTCCCCGACGCACATTCTGCGTGAAGGCTGTAATTATATCAGTAGGAGATCATGGTCTGAGACTGTTTGAATTTCCTCTTCATTTGTTATTGTACCCGCGCTTTACCATTAAAACTTTGCTCCGTACTCTAATACTGTTCCTAACATTCTTTTATTCTCATTTGTGACTCTTTTACCCCATTACGTTTTCTTTTTTTTCTTTTTTGTGTTGGTAAAAGCATTATATAGCTATCTATCTATCTGTACATATATTTACAAGTTTTTGAAACAGGCTGAAATCACAAACTACAGAAATTGCAGTTCTGTAGCTCTGTTCTTTAAATCCTTTTTTCGCGCGCACGTTCGAAGACAGTTCGTATTACTTTATTTATTACTGCAGTATGTCACATAGTGTTGCATACAGTACATTTTATTGCATAATTTATCACTTAAACTTAGTCATATCTATAATGTACCGCGATAAAAACGTATGTCGTCGTATCGATCATCAGTAAAGTTTTCTGTTGTCACTCTGAATCTGAAAAAATATAAGATATTTATATTTGAAATTTAATTAGAAAATTGGGCGATATAAAAGAAGTGTGTTATCATTGGCAATATATTTGTCTTTCGAATTTAATCAGCAAACTCAGTGATTTAAAAGAAATGCGATGCCACGGTCCAAATTAAAATATTTTTATCTTCCACGCGGCAATGTGTTGTCATTCAGCAGACCGTAAGCTGAGCAATTTTTCTGCCAAATATATTATGCAATTAACTAACAAACTAAACAAATTAAAAGCAATAAACGCAGATTCATTTATTTATTGTTGATTACTAACTGGCCCCTTGAAATGACACTAGCTGTATTCATTAAAATCGTCTGTGTATATAAAAAGATCGTCTGTTCTTTTTAGTCCAAAGGGATTTAGTCCCGAAGGACTATTACTTTCATTTTGCGATTTTGCGTCGATTTACTCTGAATGCCCGTTTCACTTTTCAAATTGTTGCCACTAAATGTTATCGCTCTGCATTAAATTTTAAAAAATGAAAAATCTGCATAAATGTATGCATGTTTCTCGCATCGTGATAAAACCTAGAGCCATCGAATTTTGAATGACGTAATCCTACTGCGAATATGGGCATCTGGAAGTCCTAATTTTGAATTTGAAATTTGCTTTATTATCGATTTTATGTTTTGTAACATTTACTTACGGAAACTAAAGATATGTCCATTTTAAAATGATTTTGCGATATTGATTTTGAACTGAATTTTATGGTTTGAGTACGTAGTACATGATATTTAATAAAAAAAAGGCAGCACACGAAACGTTAAAAAAACGCGCCTTTGGACGTAATTTTTTTTTTTTTTCCTTCTGAAAGGACTACTGTTTTCGTTTTGCGATTTTGCGTTGAATCACTTTGAATGTCCGTTTCACTTTTCAAACTGTTGCCACCAATATTACCGCGCTGTATGATATTTGAAGAAATTAAATAATGAAGAATCTCTATAAATGCATGTATGTTTCTCGCATTGTGATAAAACAACGGTACCTAGAGCCATCCAATTTTGAATGACGTAATTCTACTACGAATATGGCCCAAATTTGAAATTTGGAATTTCTTTTATTATCGATTTTATATTTTGTAAAACTTTAACGAATTTTTGATTAACAAACTCGAGGATTTCAAAGCGAGCCATGGCAACGTTGTACACAAAAAACAATTTTATCTGCAGCGCGTGAGACTATGTATCAGAAATTCTAAAGATATGCTCAATTTAAAATTATTTTGCGATATTGCTCTTGAACTGAACTTTATGGTTTAAGTGCGAAGAACATGATATTTAATAAATAAAGGCAACACACGAAACGTTAAAAAAAACGCCCCTTTGAACGTAATTTAAGATCTGAAAACTTTTTTTTAATTTTAATTTTTATTTTGTTTGTTTGTGTGTATGTGTGTGTGTGTGTAGTTCAGGCAAATGCACAGTTTTATTCCCATCTTCACGAAATTTTGCGCACTTCACTTTCAAAACAAGAAGAATGTCACTGTCTACGTTAGATTTCGAAAAACCAATCCCCATAGGGTTCACAGTCAGGGTGTGTATATTTGAACACGGCGCTCACACTAGCCTCTAGACCCTGCAAAGTTTGTGCTCCAAGCATGCGCAGTAGGCATATTTTCAGCATGGTAACCTTCGACGCTTGGCGATGAATTCAGATTTCACATACGCATGGCACATACGAACACTGCAAAGGTTGTGCTCCAAGCAGTACTCATACATACGAGAATTTTTTTAATGGCGACTAAAAGCGTGTGGGGAAATGGATGTTATTCATTTTTTCCACTCGTACTGATGTTTTTGAATTGCTTTAAATTAATGCTTAGGTTTATGTAACGTGTAATAAGCGATTAACTTAACCGTATTATTTCATTTATTGATTTGTCTGATAAAATATAGATGATTATACGTGCAGTAAATCAATAAAATATTTGTGTTTTCAAAACATTCTCTCTTTCTGAACACTTTATTTTTCTAAAATAGGGAAATATTTTAATTTATTATTATTATTATTATTAACCAAAATGCACGTAAAGCTCGCACTTGTTATTTTAAAACTATAACAAATAATACACTTAAGTGTTATGTTATAAGCCATTCAACCTTGAACTATTATTAATTCGCCAGTCGAACCATAATCTTTGGTTAATAACTAGATATTTTCCTCAAATTTAATGCCTAACCTGAGCCTGTGCCCTATGTATACCGAAAAACAATATAATATTTTGTAGAAGCGTAGTCAGGTAGTGACTATTTATAATGTATTAGAGTATTTTAAGCTAGGCACTGTATTCTTTTATTATTATGAGTATATATTGTATTCTATACAGTGGCTCTTAAAAGTGTTCACACAGTTATGAGTTTCAATCAAATATTACTTTGTTCATTAATAAAAATTAAGATTTGAGGATGAGCATTCTTAATAATATTTTGTAAATTTCTCTCAGCAAAACCACATTTATTATTTTATGAATTTAGTGAAACTTTTTTATTTTGTAAAATCAATAATCAAAAAGAAAAGTTACTTTACACAACTCTTTGTACATTTTAAAGAAACCTGCACATATTAGTAGTATTCCTGCCAGTTAATATTTTGTAGGAGATCTTGCAGTATTTATGACAGCTTTCAAACATCTAGGTACAGAGTTCACCAATTTTTTTTGGTAATATCTATTCCTCCTTTTTTCCTATTTTAACTATTTTTATTTTGGCGTTTGTCTTAAGGCTGTGTTTTCATATTGTAACCTCAAATTCTCTCCAAATATGTTCTATTGGGTTTAAATTTAGTGACTGAGGTAGTGTTTTCAGAACTTTTGGACAGTTACAGGGACACACCGAAGGCAAATATTGAGAGTGTGTGCTATCCTGATAAAAAATAAAGTTGTTTCTAATAACCAAATTTCAACATTTCTTAGTGCATTTAACTTAAATCTGTAATCATCACCAAGCATAATGCCAACATAAAAGATTACTATACTCTTTATTATTCAGTTACCGATATAAAAAAAATTGTTTAGGTATCACTGCATGAGTCATTACTCAAGCTGTCATGTGTTAATAAACATGCAGCAGTGAAAGCAAAATTTAATACATAATGATTCGCAATGTTGGGTCAGAAGTGTAAAATATTCATAGATGTAAACGATGTTTCTATGTAGATTGTTTCAGTTTGTGATGTATGCCAAGCAGATACACAACTACGGAGCCAAATTATTAATCACATAAATTTATGCTAAAATGATTGTTTCTTCAATAACGAGGTATATTTAATGCTGAAGTGAAATTAAGAATCTGTATTCTCCACATGTTTTATGATGGGGGAATAAAATGTGCATCCATAAAGCATACAAAAAATATCCTAAAAAAAGTTGGTGGCTTTGAGGTCCAGATCTCAGACTTTGTACTGTATTTGTTTTGCAGGATTTCTTCCGTATTACACAATATAGCATTTTATCAATAAATGTTTATCAGCTTTATTAATAATTTTTTTAGCCGATAGGATTTCAATTATGCTGATCAATTGCCAGTGCATATTCAATTATCAACCCCTTAATCATCATTTGTACTCTTCATAATTTCATTGACCCCCCAGGGAATCAGTTATCAACCCCATTGGGAGCCAGTGGACTGGTTTGGTGCCATTTTTATCCTTCTCTGATTCATCTTCAGCTCAAAATAGTGCTGATTTGTCCGTTGCCTTCGCTCTCCAATTTCCTCTTACCTGTTTCATTAACTTCTTGGAAAATTACTGATGCCATGAACATCTGCATTCGTCAATTAAAACAGTTTAGCACAGATTTCCAGGCCTAGTTTAGCTTTGATTCCTAATAGTATTTATTAAATATTTTGGTATTCTTCTATTCTAAGGATCGGATTCAGAAATAGATGCATATATACACACACATGTATTTCTACATCTGGTCCAGAAAAGTTCCAATATTTCTTTTATACAATTTACTGTTGACAAAATAATGAATTTTGCATATGTTCCAAATATGTATACATGAATTCACTTTTGATTTTATTTCATTGTCTTTTTTTTTAGCCCAGAAGGCTATTCGTCTCAGAACAGCATTTTGCATCAAATAACTATAAACAGCTGTATCACATTTCAAATTGTTGCCATCAAATATTATCATATTTGTATTATATTTAAGAAATTAAATAATGAAGAATCTGCATGGATGTACATGTTTCTGACATTGTGAAAAAACAATGGTACCTAGAGTGATAAAATTTTGAATCATGTAGTCCTCCAACTGAACATGGCCCTGAATTTGGAATTTGTTTTATTGTCTATTTCATATTTTGTAAAACTTTAATGAATTTTTGATTAAAAACTCAATGATTTCAAATACAGAATTTTGGATTTCTGAATGTGGTGGTTTTAGAGAGGTGATGCTCAGTACCAATGCTTATATTCTCAAAAATAGTACGTCTTTTTGAGAAGTGTCATTTAGATAGATCGCTATAATTATTTCAAATAGGTAATGGAATTATTTAATCCAGTATCAATTTTAAAAATGGCTATTTATTCTAAAAGAAATTTAAAAGTAATATAAGTTTAAATGTTTTCTCTATATTTTTCATTACATATGATAAACTTTGGTACTTTGTTGGTTATTCTGGCATGCAGTGGGAGATAGTCTATTCCTGCTCTTTCCAGAATCCTGAGAGTCCCCTTAGGGTCCTGGCATATGTAAAAAGTCCAAAGATGAAGTTTCTCCAATTGAGATAGTCGTGTGTGTATGGGGAAAATGGAAGCCCTGAGCTTCGGTGATCGGCAAGAAGCTGACGGGAAACACATGATGATGTATGTCGACTCCGAAATTACATATGATTGATATATTTATGATAGGTCTACAACAAAAATGAAATCTCGTACTGGTGATTAAGTATTGTTTAAAATTTTTTGAACTGCAGTACATTTGCCACAAACTTTTTAACTTAGCTATACAGTAGAAGTCCAGAAATCCGCAATGCTTGGGACCAGAGGTTGTGCGGATTTTGCAGATTTTAGGACAGAAAGTGCAAAATAAATAAGGCATATTAGATACATTAAATTATTATATGCATTATTACAATAATATCACTATAACAATTTATTATTATATATATTTATTGTATTATTCATTTATATTAGTGATTACAGGGATATTTAAAAGCATTAAGGACATATGCAATAAAGACGTATAAAAATAAGGGATATTAATAAAACATAAAATATTTCATATTTTTTACATATTTCAAACATTTTTTGATGGAGGTTTGTTTTAAAACTTTAGGGGTATCTGCTGAAAGTTTTTCCCACAGGCTTTCAGATAACGAATATCAAATGAGTAAATCGGGTTTTTTTTTTTTTTTTTTGCCTTGATGCAGACTGAAGAGGAAAAAACTTTTACCAAGATGGCAATAATTTGGTATTTCAGTTATGATGTCATTATTTGGTAACTATTTTTTCTTCAGCATTCCGTTTTTCATATTGCAGCTTCCCGAACCCATAAATTGATTGTTTACATTTTGAGAGGTAGTGCGGATTTTTGGTATTTGGCTGTATTAGGAATATAGATATGGTTTTGTTTCTTGTATTTTGTCATCTTCAGAAATCGTAAATGAAATTCTACTGCAGTAAGTTTCTCAGCAAATGTGTTTATTTTCATTTTTTATTTTTTAAAATTCTTTTAACATTTATGATTTTCCTTAAAATATAAGCACTATATGGTTACATTTTGTTTAATAAATGCAGGTTTCATGATTACATTTTAAACACATATGCATGAAAATATAAAAAGGAAAATTCAAGATAATCACATGTGATTTAAAACAGAATTGCATTTCATTGCCAGTGTATAGCTCTCCCATAGTTCTAAAATTATTTCATAACAATTAACATATTGATAAGATTATTAAAAAAATGACCATTTATCATAAAATGTTCCTTCTTGTTTCAACACTTCAATGATTCTCAATATCTTTTTGAAAATGGAATGAATAGAGAAAGATTCAGCTTTCCATTAGTAGGAGCCACTGATGAGGGGGTGAGGGTACAGTGTATGAATCGAGAACGATTTTATCTTTGAAGTTGCATGCAGTCAGGTTTTCACATGAAAGTTTTTCCCCCCCCTTTTAATATTAGGCAAAGCACTCAAGAGCTATCTGCCTAAAGGGAGGATGCAGTGAAGGACTTTCTAAGGGAAAACTGACTCATATATACATTGCACATAGGGAAAACAATGAAAACAGCATATAACTGGCCCATTTGCCAGGATTTGAACCTTGGACTGAACTATCAGTGTTCAGTGGCCATGGTGAAAGGGGATAGCTCAAACTGCATAGGGTCCATGTTTGGAAGGACTCTCAAGTTTTAACTTTTTCCCAGGCTGATGTAAACATGTTAACTACCAGTGTGATTAATAATAAAACCAAGAATGATTAATAATAAAACTAAGAAATGTTCTGTTTACTTTGTTCTCTTTTTGAGATAAAATATTTTTAATTATTTACTATGACATTCAACAGATTAAAAAAATAATCTATTTATTACAGTGCGATCACTTTGACTTCCCCTCCTTATCCAGTTTACATATATTTATCACAGCATCTTAACCATCATTGTATTCATTAGTTTTTGAATCCAAAATAAACAAACCCTATCATAATGACCACCTCTCTAAGATGACCATATCTGAAAGTAACCAGCATTTCGAAGAATATAAATAAATACTAATACTGAATTTCACCCCTCTAAGATAATCACAACCACCATTCACGTAGTCATCTTAAGAGGGAATTATAATTTTTCTTAATATAAGTCTTTGTCAGTAAATACTACTGCATATTACATTATTATAGTTTTGAATTCATTTCAAATGCAGGTAACAAACACAGAAAAAAATTGCTGTAATTTGTTGAATTATTGCAATTGAATATTTTTTTCAATTAGTAACCACTGATCCTGAAAAGTCAGTTTCATTACACTCAGTAGCATATAAAGATAAGAATTAATACAATGCACTTGTGAATACCAGCTTTTCCTTCTTGTTCACTAGAGGTGAATTTGTGGCTGGACAGGGTCCCTGTTGATAAAGCATCGAAGTGACCTCGCTCATGTCACATGTTACTGGCTGACTTTCGAACTAGCGTATTTGATACCATTGTAGAATTACATCTATGATTCTTCTTTGATTGTGTTAAATGACTTATGTATGCTTGTTACTGTTGCATATGTGCTAAGCTAATATATTTTTCTAATCTAATTAAAGCAATACATGTAAAACCAGACATGTAATCTTCATCCTTGCAATTAACATGTCTCGTTGGATTGGTGACTGTAATCTCAACTAAGGTAAAATGTGACCACATTTTACCTTAGTCGTGTCACTAAGTGTATAATAAAAATGTTGCTGATGCATTAAAACATTACTTTAAATCATTATGATGTTATTAACTAACAATCGTGTGAAATTAATTGCATTAATCATGAAATTCTCAGTGGTGAAGTCTCAGTCTCAGTGGTGGTTCTCCAGTGGTGAATTTCTCCTATCTAAGGGAAGAATTTTAAAGTCTATAGGTAAAATTGTTCAATTAAAAATTAGGATACATTTCTACACCTATGAAAGGGAAACCAAACACATTTCGAGATCTAATGATAGCACTTTCTGGAGACAAAACCATTCATCTCCTCATACATGTACACACATATGTGTGGCACTTACATAATGGAAAAATACACACACAATTGCATGGCAGGTGCATAATGAATATGTACCAGATTAATCTATTCAGTAATGAACAAAAATCTAGACAATTAAATTATATTTTCTGTAATAATCCAAAATTTTCCAATTGCATCTTACTGGGTTCAGATTTGACAAATGATTAAAATTGATGGCATTTTCATTAACATGCCCCCCTAATATAAATATATAATACATATACATAATGAAAACTTAATATTTTCCTCTGAACCAAAATTCTAGCACATTTTGCATTCATTTATGTACATTGAGTCTGTTTTTCAACATGTATTTATATAGAAGTTGACTAAAATAATATTCATATGCACCAACTTTAGTTCAAATTAAAAAGTGGTATCTGGACAATTCAATATTTCTTACATATCTAATTACTAAATGAAATTGAGAAATTTTTAGAATTTCATAATTGTTAGCCATTAATATCTTAAAATTTATCTAAATTTTGGACTTACCACTTTATTAGTTGCTTGCAGTTTACCTATGAGATGTTTAACAATGTACATGCATTTTTCAAATATAGAACACTAATGATATTTATTTATCGACAAAAATATTTATCGTGTTAATTGTATATCTCTAATGCACATTTTAAATATAAAATAGGTAACTGAAAAATTTTAAAAAGAAAAAAACTTAACGATCATAATTCTGATTTTATTATTTCATTGTGATACTTAGTATTACAGTGTCTTTAAAAACGTTCAAAATACTTCAAATGAAAATCAAGTTTAGTAAGATGAAAGCAATTTTGATTTTAGCTCAGTGTCCCTACTCCCTTTAAAATCACCAGCCTTTTCTTGATTTTGTCTAAAGGTATGGGGAAAGAAATAATGCTTGCAAAAAGTATTTATTGACAGTATGTTATATAAACAAATATTTTTATTTTGAAATGATTTATCAATTTAAAGATGAAATTTTTAGTCATTATTTACAAATTGTGCAATAAATTAACAAAAGAATATTATTAATATTCTGTTAATTTATTGCACAAACAATAACGTTCATGTGCACTAAGTAGGTTTTGTTTTGAAAAAATTTTCTCACATTCATCACATATAAATTTGGGAACAGTTCTTAATGTAGGAGCTAATTCCTCTAATTTCGAATGATGACACTTAGTAATATGTTTCCGTAGATTTCGCCGGAATGAATAAGATCTTGAACATTCCGAACACAAAAAATTGCCAGCCATACTGATCACGCTGAATAAACAAATTGCTAATTTAGGGTTAACTTCTGAAACGTGACAAAATTTAGCGAGACAACAAATCCTTATTTGCCAATCTGATGATACATCGCCAATACTGTGTAGCGGAAACCAGCCAATACTGCCAACGGAGCTTGTCAGTGCGCATGCTTGGAGCACAAACTTTGCAGGGGCTAGAGTCTAGTGGCGCTCACGCTCTTAGTTTCACTTCGCAATTGTTACGTTCCCACTATTAGTGGAAATCATGCTAAGCAAGGAATTTATATATACTATAAAAAAATAAATATTAATATTTCTATACAGTCCCAATTTTGAAATTACGTCGCCATTTTTGCGTTTTCGCTATCAGTTCTTACTAAAAACATTAGATTTCTCCGCGTTCGTTTGTTCTTTAATACAGCGTGAAGCTTTCCAGAATATAGTAGAACCTTTAAAGCAAAATTTAAGTGCACTTTCTATCGCATTTTAGAGAATATTTCGGAAACGGAAAGAAATTGGCCAAATGAATGCTGATTTTCTGACAGCTCATTTCCGAAAAAACACATAACCGATAACAAAACAAGTACCCGATCTTACTAAAACCGTTAGACAACTGCGTGTTAGTTCTACAGTTTTATTCGACTTAAAACTCGGTAAAATAACTACTCGGTTAAATGCTCGGTAACATTTTATACAATTCGCTTTAAAAAAACGCAAGAGGAAAACCACAGTATAGCTGAGATTTTGAAAAAAAAAAAAAAAAAATACTCCCATTCATCTGAACAGAGCTTCTTCACTCGATGTAAAGCCAGGGCAACGCCGGGTAATTCAGCTAATTTGTACATACTGCGCAAATATCCTGTTTTATAAATAGCATTCAGAGCTAGAATTCAGTCGGAACTCACTAGCGACTGGTTTCTCAGTTTTTGAGTGAAACGCTAATTCCAGCCGGATGTCCAATTGAAATGAGCTCCGGTATTTTGGTGTGCAAAAAAATTCCTATTTTTACCGTAACATTCATAATCTTATTAATTTATAGCTTAAGTTACTAACATTTTAATTATTTTTAGCCCAAAGGAGCGTTAGCTTAGAAGGACTATTAATTTCGTTTTAGCATTTTGCGTCGATTCACTGCAAATGTCCGTATCACTTTTGAAACTGTTGCCACCAAATATTATCTAGCCCTGTATTATATCTGAAGAAATTAAATAATGAAGAATCTGCATAAATGTATGCATTTTTCTCGCATTGTGATAAAACGACCGTACCTAGAGCCATCTAGTTTTGAATGACGTAATCCTACTACGAATATGGGCATCTGAAAGCCCAAATTTAAAGTTTGGAATTTGTTTTACTATAGATTTCTTATTTTTTAAAACGTTAACGAATTTTTGATTAACAAACTCCAGGATTTCAAAGCGGGCAATGGAAACGTTGTACAGAAAAAAAAAAAAAACATTTTTATGTGCAGCGTGTGAGACTGTGTGTCGGAAATTCTAAAGATATGCTCATTTTAAAATTATTTTGCGATATTGCTCTTCAGTTGAATTTTATGGTTTAAGTGCGAAGAACGTGATATTTAATAAATAAAAGTAACACACAAAATGTTAAAAAAATGAACCTTTGGACATAATTTAAAATCTGAAAACTTTCAGATATTTTTTTTTTTTTTTTTGAAACCTATGGGAAGGTCTTTTCCAACGTTCACTTTTTTTTATTGTTGTTGTTGTTGTGGACACCAGATATTATCTCCCGTTAGGATACACATTAAGAAATTTTTGTCCTGTCTCCCAGTAGGCAGCAAATCTTCACACAGCAAGCTTTTCTGTCTGCATTTTGCTACTCTGTCAAAATCCGAGGTACAAAGTTTCCTCATTTTTCAGATTTTCAAATAAAATTAATCTACAGCTTTCTTTGCTTCTCCCAAGCATGTCACTGAGTTGTTACATGGCCATAGCTTTCACCAAAGAACGAATTTACTCCCCATTTTCCTTATTTCTTAAAGTTGATGGGCTTCGTGTGCCATTTTCAGTTCTTTCACGCCCACATATAGTGCGGTTGCACCACTTATAGACTTGAGTTCTTCATAACGATACGTCATCGTACACTGTTCGAATCATTTTTAACGTGTTGGTAGCAGATTTACCTAATTTGTTATAAAATGACAGCTGTTTCATCTCAAGCAATTTTTTTTTTTTTTTTTTTTTTTTTTACAATAGTTTTCTTAGCAAACAAAAATGACTCCCGTGTTTTGATACGCAAAAGACAACTAGTTATAACTGCCTTTAGCAAGAGTTGAGATGTCATTCTTTCTAAACACGCATTTATTCTTTCACTTTTTAGCCCAAACGGGCGGTAGCCCAGATAGGCTATGAGTCACAAAACTGTATTTTGTGGCGTTTCCCTGTAAAAGGCGAATCACTTTTTAAATTGTTGCCCCCAAATATTAGAGCCCTGTATTATATTTAAGGAAATAAAATAACGAGGAATCTGTATGAATGTATATATGTTTCTCACCTTGTGGAAAAACGACGGTACCTAGAGTCATCAAATTTTGAATAACGTAATCCTCCACCTGAACATGGGCACCTGGATGCCCGAATTTTGAATTTCGAAATTATTTTATTATCCATTTCATATTTTGTAAACCTTTAATGAATTTTTGATTAACAAATCGTACGATATCAAAGTGAGCAATGGCAATACTGTAGAGAAAAAAAAAAAAAAAAAAATTTTAGAAAAAAAAGATTGCAGCATTGTCTATCGAAAATTCTAAAGGATATGCTGTTTTTAAATATTTTATGATATTGCTGTTGAATTGAATTAATTTTATGCGGTTTAACATTATATTTAATAACAGAGGTAACACACACAACTTTATAAAAATGCCCTTTTGGGCGTAATATAAAATCTGAAAGCTTTCAATTTCTTTTTTCTTTTGTCTTCTTTATCTACAGTTATTTATTTTTTTATTTTATTGTTTGGATATTTAATTTTTCGCGTTGCTTTATGAGTGCATCTTGTATAACTGACTAGTCGGCAGTATTTTAAAATATATTTATTTGATAAGTTTTATGAATATTTGCACCATTTTTGGTAGTTTGAGAAGATGTTCTACTGTGCGCTTTGTTCTAGAAAATTGTTTGCTTATAAATAATTTTGCCTCCTTTTCTTTTAAAAGGCTAGTCGCTTGTGCGATCAGTCGCCTAAAATTAATTACAAAATAATTAAGGGAAAAAAATTTTTAAATCTTAAATGTTTCAGATTTTAAATTACGTCCAAAGAGGCGTTTTTTCAACGTTCTGTGTGTTACCTTTATTTATTAAATATCATGTTCTTCGCATTTAAACCATAAAATTAAGTTCAACAGCAGTGTCCCAAAATAATTTTAAATTGAGCATATCTTTAGAATTTTCAGTACACAGTCTCGCGCGCAGGAGATAATTTTTTTTTTCTTCTGTACAATGTTGCCATGGCTCGCTTTGAAATCCTTGAGTTTGTTCATCAAAAATTCGTTAAAGTTTTGCAAAATATGAAATAGGTAACAAAACAAATTCCAAATTTAGGCTTCCAGATGGGCATATTCGGGTGGAAACGTACGTTATTCAAAATTGGATGGCTCTAGGTACCGTTGTTTTATCACAGTTGGAGAAATATACATACATTTATGCAGATTCTTCATTATTTAATTTCTTTAAATATAATACAGGGCGATAACATTTGGTGGCAACAGTTTGCAAAGTGATACAGCCGTTTATAGTCAGTCAAGGCAAAATCGTAAAACGAAAACAATAGTCCTTCAGGGACAAAGCCCCTTTGGACTAAAAAAATCTGAAACTTTCAGATTTTATATTACGCTCATAGGAGCTCTTTTTTAGCGTTTTGTGTGTTACTTTTATTTATTAACTATCATGTTCTTCGCATTTAAACAATAAAATTCAATTCGACAGCAATTTCGCAAAATATTTAAAAGAGCATATCTTTAGAGTTTCCGATACACAGTCTAGCGCGCTCGAGATAATTTTTTTAAAAAAAAAAAAAATCCTGTACAGTTTTACCATTGCTCGCTTTGAAATCGTCGAGCTTGTTAATTAAAAATTCGTTAATGTGTTACAAAATATCAAATCGATAATAAAACAAATTCCGAATTTGGGCTTCCAGATGCCCATATTCGCGTGAAGATGTACGTTATTCAAAATTGGATGGCTCTAGGTATCGTTGGTTTATCACAGTGTAAGTAACGTATATACATTTATGCAGATTCTTCATTTTTTAATTTCTTTAAATATAATACAGGGCTTTAATGCTTGGTGGCAACAATTTAAAAGGTGATTCCCGGTTTATAATCAGCGTAAAATGTCAAAACGAAATTAATAGCCCTTCTGGACAAATTGCCCCTTTGGGCTGAAACGAAAAATGTATATTGATTTTGTAGAATGATTTTCCTCGGTACAGCTAGTAGTAACAATAACTGAGCATTGATTGAAAAAAAAACGCATTTATTGCTTTAAAATTATTTAGTTTGTTATTCAGAAACAGATAGACTAACTTTAAAAGGCAAATTAAATATTTTATGCTTCCTCGAATGGCAACAGCCTGGCGTGTGGAAGTCTCCATGTGTGGAAGATAGAAATATGTTATATTGAACACGTTAGAGTGGCAATAGGTAGTGGGAACACATGTTTTTAAATCGCAGTTTTTTTTTCATTGAATTTAAAAGACAAATGTTTTACGCATTTCCGAGTGGCAACATCTTTCTTTTTAATCGAATAGTTTTCAAATTAAATTTGAAATATAAATATCTTACGCTTAGCCGGATGGTGGCAACTTGCTTATCAAAATGTCATTAATTTGGCGTAAATATGAATTAAACAAATAAAAAAAATTCGCGCTTCGAGGTACATATATTCCGAAGAAGGACTATTTGTGTACCAGAAACATACATAAGATTCTTCATTATTTAATAACAGCTTCACATCATCCACGATTTCTGTCATCGGAAAAACAAAAATTAAACGAAGACCTGAGTTACAAGTGAAATATGAGCAATAATTAAGAATTACAAGGGCTATTTCGGAAGTTCGTTGACAGTTTCTATTCAAAGTCACTAGGGGTCTGAGATTAAGTGTGAATTTTCATATCAAAATAGCGATTTTTCACATTAATTCCTAGCCTCACATTGCACTCTCAAACCCTTTTAGTCCGAACTAAACTTTCGTTTCCAAACTTTTGAGAGATCTGAGTTGTATGCAGCATAATCTGGATTCTAGATTAATAATCTATGGATGGCCAACCCGCGGCACGCGTGCCACAGTGTGGCACGGCGGAAATTTAACAGTGGCACGCGAAGACTTATTAAAAAAATCTGATGTATACACAACATTACTTCCTTGTGCGGAATGTTAAATTATACGCATATTTTTCCTGCATTTCATTTAAGCGTATTTCCTCGAATTTCATTAGAGATATATTTCTCATTCAATTAATTCAGTTTTCGCTTCGCGGCAAGGCAAAAATACATAAAACCTCAACTATCGTTATTAAAAATTGAAAAGTATAGAACATTATAAAACACCAAATACAGCTAAAAGAATTAAAAAAAAAATTTACAATTAAAATTAGAGTTTTTACGCAAAAACAAGCAATTCGGCCAGCGGGCTAGAAGGCAGATTTTTCGGTGCACAGAATCGAAAGTTTACGTTTCGTCCCATTCGGCAAAAAGACACAAAAGCTGCAGAAACTGAACTTAACTCACTAGTGTGCTAAGTTTCAAATGTAAACACGTGTGGCTGCTCTGTTAGGCTTAGCGCACTTAAACAACATTTGAATTGTTCATAATTCTCAACTATTGCAAGCACATTAACTAAACGCATAAAAACCTTAACCGGAACATAAGAACAACATAGTTCGATCCCTTTTAAAGCAAAAATTGCACAATTTACCAACATAAAAGAATAAAAAAGAAAGAAAAAAACCGAACTAATAACAGAGCCGGTATATATATATATATATTAAATTTTTGGTGCAGTCGATTTATAATCAAAAAGGAAGGTGCATTACTACATGTTATAGCAGTCCTATATAAAAAATTTCAACATTCTGAAGCTACTCGTTTTTGAGTTATGCGAGATACGTATACATGCACACGTACAAACGTCACGAAAAAGTCTCTTCTGAATGCATTTTAAATCCTTTTTTGAAACCCGTTTTGGGAAAAAGAGTCCTTTATTCTGTCCTTAGGTACAAATGTCTCTCAAAGACATCGTTAAATTGCATTCCATAGTGGTCAAAATGGAAATTTTCGTTGAAATATGATACCCGAAAATTTTCGCGATTGCAACACTTCCTTTACTTCATACCAGGAAGTAAAAATTAAAAGATTTGAAAAATTAATAATGCCGTCTGTATGAACTCTGTTGATGGATATAGACATAAATATATTAGAATAAATGTAATACTAATTCAGCTTCTCTGTGAGATTTTAATTGTTAATCAACTGAAATCCAAATCGAAATTATTGACCTACAGTAGCATACTACACTGAAAAGCAAATATAAGGAACGTGTTTCAAAATTCTGGAAATTTGTACCAAAAAGCAATTTTGCAAATTTACACGATTTGGCTGTCAGATATTGTTGTAGGTTTGGATTAACATATGTTTGTGAACAAATGTTTCCTATTATCTCTACATATAATAAAACAAAGAGTCTCTGTGTGTGTGTGTGTGGGTGGGTGTGTCTTTCGTTCGTGTTGCGAGTAAGCTAATAGACCCAGGGCCACGAAATTTGGTACATAGGTGTATGTACACAAGAGCCAGTGCACCTCGAAGCGATTTTTTCGAAATTCGAATTAGAATATTTTTTATTTTATGTTTTGTGACCAAATGGCGTCATTTTGAGACATAATGGGCTACAGGAAAGCGAGATTTCACTCTATACATTTCATTTTTACATCGTCGTGAAGCGTAGACACTTAGCTATTTTACGAACTTAAAATAAATTTCGTATTTCAATAAATCGATTAAATACGAATTTATTTAGGAAGGTGAGCTTAACACCTTTTCAGCGGAATTATTTTTAAAAAAATTTATTTTAAAAAATGTGCTGTTTATTTTCCTTTGATTTTTGGACACGTTGAACTTTAATCCTTTCGACTCCTTTTAAAAAAAGAATTTTGGAAAAATAATAATATTTTGTATTTTTTTAAAATTTTTTAAATGAAGCTTCCGAATACACTTCTCACATCTCAGATATTTTAAAATGTAGTTTTGGCAACAATTTTCCTTTCTTATTGTTGTTGATAGATTTTTGATGAAATTGCATCATTTTGAATAGTTTCATTCTTTTAAAAATTTCGGTTTGGCAACAATTTTTCATCGTATTTCTTATGTTACTGTTTTTAAGAGACTGAAAAGTTTAAGAAATTAAAAAGTTGTTTCTTTTTGCAACGGTAAATTGTTTAATTACTTTATTAGGATAATTAACATTTGTATCAAGGGATATTGCTTATTTCATTGTAATATTATGTTTTAATTATATATAATTTTAATTATAAAAAAGTTTTGCATGATATTTTTTAATCTGTTTAAGTTCTTAATCTGTTTATACCATTTGAGTTCTTAAGATTTTGCAAAGGGAAGTTGGTTAATTTATTTATTAGGATAAGTAATATTTCTATTAAGGGATACTGCATATTTCATTGTCATTTTTTATATATATAATACATTTTTATTGATTTCTTTTTTGATAAAGTTGTTCTGCAGAGTAAAATTCTGCGCGAAATGTTTTGTTTTTTGAGTTTCTTTCATGTTATTTTTTGCTTATTTCACTGTTTGTAAGATATTGAAAAGTTTTGCATGATTTTTTTGCATGAGCCAGTGCACCTCGAAGCGAGTTTTTCGAAATTCGAATTAGATTTTTTTTTTTTTTAATTTTGTGTCTTCTGACGAAATCGCGTCCTTTTAAGACATAATGGGCTATAGCAAAGCGAGATTTTACTCTATTGAACAGTTTAAGAAATTGAAAGATTGTTTCTTTTTGCAAAGGTAAATTGTTTAATTAATTTATAGATCTATATTTAAAAGGGCGAGTCTTTCTGTGTGTGTAGGTGTCTTTCGTTCGTACTGCGCGTAAGCTAATAGACCCAGGCCTATGAAATCTGGTACACAAGATGCATCTAGACAAGATGAAATAGTATCAAATTGATAATTTTCTCTCATTATATGAGCAACAATGGCACACAGCCATTGTTGCTGATATCAGCACGGAAAAATGAGGGCGATAATTCTATGCTGTTTTTAAATTTAATGTTTCTCTTGGATACTGGACGTTTGTCTAGAGAAGGCAGCAGGAAGTTGGTTAATTTATTTATTAGGATGATTAATATTTGTATTAAGGGATATTGCTGATTTCATTGTATGCTTTTTATATGTCATGCATTTTTAACTGAATTTTTTTAATGTTGTTCTTTGTTTCTTTTTCGATAAAATTGTTATGCAAAGTAAAATTCTGTGCAGTTTTCAAATTTAATGTTTGGTGTTCTCTTTAGGCATTTTTCCGGTACACTTAAAAGCCAGACGAAGGCTGGCCGCGCAGCGGCTAGTAAACATAATAAAATCAAAATATCGCTCAAGCTTAACTGATATGAACTTAAAACACCTAATTTTGTTGACATCTTCAGGAACTAATGTTAATATACATGACTTCGTAAAAATACTGCATATTCAAAGAACACATTAATTAAGTATGCACTGTTTAGTAGTTATTTAGAATTAAATGTTTCAAATTATTCATTTTTATTTTAATCGTAACCTAACTGACTGAACCTTTAAATATGCTTATTAACAATAAATTCCTAGTTTATAAGTTAGTTATATTCATTATACAATTTTTTAGATGTCCACTACTCAGACTTAAATAAAAAAAATGCGCTATTTGCGTAAAAATTCCATAATCAGCAATAGAAACACTACTTTCCTCTTTTTTATGGTTTTTGGTATGTCGAAAAGTTGGAAGTGGCACGCTTAACTTTCTTTTTTCAGATAGTGGCACTGTTCCCCAAAAGGTTGCCCACCCCTGATCTAGAAACTGCCCATTAATCTTCTGTGAATATTCAATAGCCTGTCCTTCCATATGTAGCCTAAGGTGTCCTGAAAAAGCAATTCTAGCACTTTTCTGTTAACAAAGTGCCGCCAAAGATAAACATCAGCACGAAATCTAACTGCAGGTCGGCAACCCAACGATACATAAAGCTTTATGGGAAGAATAACTATTTCATATGTAATGAATGTTATATATATAATGCTTAACGCGCGCAATGCTATACCGAATTTGTGCATATCTAAATTTTTAAGCCAAAACAGATATCTGTGTACATGGGGAGAACGAGACTGTTGTTTTGTACACAACTGTTTTCGCTTATAAAATATAAGAGAGCTGCACACATTCGGCGCTGCGCACAACTTCGGCATTGTACACATTGAACATTACATACATGTTATTGCATAGTTGTTCTTGAGGCGATATGAATAGGCTACCACATTTCGCGACTGGCGGCCCGTTTACATTCGCCGAAGGCCATTCACATTCGCCATTTCAAAGCATATTATAATTTGATTTTTACAGCCGGGAAAAAAAAAAAAAAAAAACTCACAATGCTCCTGTGTTGGCTTGGCGATATGAACAAGCGCTATAGAAGCCATCTGCTTAAATGATAGTCACAGGATCGTCGCAGGACTTCAAGATGGCATTCGGAGCACTCTCATAGATCTCTCTATATAACCATTCTTTAACTGGTTAATTTTTCTTTAATGTGGTGCGTGAAAACTAGCGATCTAGGTAGGAGTGTCTTCGTGGAGGATTTATTTAAAAAAAAATGCTGATTTGCATTTGCATTACATGATCGCCCATTGCAAGCAGCCAGTTTCACTGACTGGATACAAAAATGGCAAAATTACCAATGTTTTGCAGCTTTAGCCTTTCGATTACAAGTTCGAAAAATTATTTTTTATCTGGTGGAGAACATTATTTTTTCAATGATAAAGACAATTTAATTAATTATTCTTTGCTGCATAAGCGTATTGAATTGTTTTGATTAAATGACAAAGCGCATTAGGCATATCTGCGTAATGAACTTCTTAACTCATATTTACATTATGTATTACATCATGTACACGCCCGTGCTGTCAGCAAATATTCGATGGTATTTGAACCCAGACCGAACTATCGTGGTCAACAGTCTTATCCATTCTTTGCATAATCCGAATCGAAACATAAAAAAATATAGTTGCATAAATATTTCAGAACGTACCTTTCGTATGCACATTCTTCGTATTTCTCCTGTAGAAAAATTATCGTACATGATTCAAAGTATTTTTTTATTTATATTTCTTTAATATGTATTAAAAAAAATCCTATGATTTTCTGCTTTCGAAGTAAGAAAAACCCATAAGATGACTTTATTTTAATAATGTTTAATTAAATAGTAGAAATTAATCCCTTAATATTTTACACTTAATACCCTCTCTTTTCAATTAATTGAAGACGTTTTTACCGTTAAAATACAAGCAAAGAAAAAAAAAGATAAATATTTTAGGTTAGACAATAAGTCCAATATGATATTTACTTGATATATGCGCTTCTAATTTTTAAGTGAACTTTTTGAGTAAGTATTATATTTTGCGGAATGAAGTTTAGCGAAATTCTGGAATTCAAGAAAAAAGCTTTCCATTAGCCCACGGTAATTTCGAGCGTGCTGCTGTTGCTGAGCAACGGCTGACGTCACGGTCCTTTCGCTTACATGTGTATCCCCGTATAAAGAGAAAGCATCGACCGGCGTTAACTTGACATCGCAGGGATTCTTCGTTAGCTGGTAAATACTTTTGAATCAAAGTTTTCGATGTTAAATTGTTAATTTTTTTTTCAGTAAATTTAAGGTATATTTTTGTAGTTTAATATAATTTTAACGAGCTTGCGCACATCTATAAAAGTGCGCGAAGGTCGTCGCTCAACCTTTCTCGTGTTCCATTTCCGCCATCTTTGTGTTAGTGCTTGCAGCAGTGCACCGGTTGGATTCCAAACCTGTCTGAAAAGCTTCTGTTATATCTTATTTTTGTGTCTTTTTTCAGTGTTTAATAAACTCTTACGTTCAAAATGGATAAAGATGAATTGGTGCAGAGGGCTAAGTTGGCCGAACAAGCTGAACGTTACGATGATATGGCTTCGGCTATGAAACAAGTGACGGAAACTGGAGTGGAGCTCAGCAATGAAGAGAGGAATCTTTTGTCCGTAGCCTACAAAAATGTGGTTGGTGCTCGAAGAAGTTCATGGAGAGTAATTTCCAGTATAGAGCAGAAAACAGAAGGCAGTGAAAAGAAGCAACAAATGGCCAAGGAATATCGTGAGAAAGTTGAAAAAGAATTGAGAGAGATCTGCTATGATGTTTTAGTAAGTAATAAAATTACCTAAATTTAAAGTAAATTCATATTTATAATTAAGAGCTTTTTTAGATAAATTAAATAAAAGTCATATGTATCCAAATTTTATGCTATGAACAGTTTTGGTTTAATTCTAGTTGTGGTATTTGCAAATATCAGAAATCTTATTTCGTGATTAATCTTCATCATCATTTATTTGCGTCGTAATATTTTCTGGCTATGTATATACGTTAAAAATAAATGAAATAGTTAACAGCGCTGTAGTCCATATTTTATGGTGAGGAACTAGTCGTAGATATGATTATCAAGATTTGAGTTGAACCATGTGATCAGTTTTGAATTTTGATACTTCTAGTCCGTAGGTTAAAGAGTTTATATGTATAATATATAATTATGAAATTGGTACATTTAGCTCATAATACCCTTAAAACGTTAAGTTTTATTAGTCCAAAGGGATTTGAATCCCGAAGGACTTAACTTTCGTTTTCGCATTTTGCGTCGTTTCACTTTTCAATTTACTGCTTATTTATTTATTTATTTATTTTTTTGACGTAGCTTTCTGTTTAATAGCCAAATAAATGAAATTCGTAACAGTATTCTGAATTTTTCATTCACAAACTCTGAAGATTTCAAAGCCAGCAATACCAACGTTGTACAGAAAAACATTTTTATCTCCAGCGCATGAGTGTGTGTACCGAAATTTCTAAAGATATACTCAATTTAAAATTATTTTGTGATATTGCTGTTGAACTGAATTTTATGGTTTAAGTGCGAAGAACATGGTATTTAATAAATAAAGGTAACACACAAAATGTTAAACACCCCTTTGGACGTAATTAAAATCTGAAATTTTTTATTTATTTATTTTGAATTATTTGTGAGCAGGTTGCACTGTGCTGGATAGATTTTCCTGTAATGGTCAGTCATAATATGAAAACTTTCATATAATTCCGTTTTTCAGTTACTCTTGCTTTTAACTAATATAATGTTTAGTCAAAATATTTTAATTAATGGTTACATATTCTTTAAATTTCTGTTTCTTTTTCAAGAGAATAAGTAATTCAAATGTTTAGTTAACATATTTTAATTAATGGTTACATTTTCTTAAAATTTGTTTCTTTTTCAAGAGAATAAGTAATTCAAGTAATCTTTTAATGTGTTAGTGGTATGTTGAGTATTTAATTGTCTTATTTGTTAGCTTTGTGTGTAATTATTTTGTGTAAATTCCTGTAAATTTTCAATAGGGCTTGCTAGATAATTTCCTTATCCCCAAAGCAAGCAATGCTGAGAGCAAAGTTTTTTATCTGAAAATGAAGGGTGACTATTACAGGTACTTAGCAGAAGTTGCCACTGGAGATCAAAAAAACAGTAAGTTTTAATTTTTCTTTTCTTACAGCGTATTTAAAAAAAAAATCTAGACACTAAATCTAACGTAGATAAATTAGTATCAATTGGAATTGATAACCGTGGAGCTGAGTGAAACTTAAGTTATTCTAGTAGAAAACTGGAAAGTCCGATATCTTTTTCCAGTCTGTTGAACCATGCGTTTTGATGAATTTCAAAATTATGTGCAACGAATAAAGAATTTGACTTTAATCGTCAACAAAATGTCTGTTAGTAGTGAAGGATAACGGATGTTTAATTAAATTTATAGCACCGAAAATATAACGCAGTTGCAAATTTAAATTTTTAGAAAGAACGTGATCTTTAACACTTATTTTACCGAATAATAAGTTTGGCTTAATTTATTCTAAGCATGTGAATCCGTAAAATTTTTCTTAGTCCTATTTTTAACAGTACTTGTGAATTAATGCAGTCTTCAATCAGTACCTTGTTTTGCAATTTCGGTCGAGAAATGCCAGTAAACCAGAATTCTGTTTAAGCATATTTCTAATGTTTTCAGATAAAAAAATCTGGCTGTGAACCTAATTCATTATTTTAATGTATGTTATGACATTTATTACATAACATGGTAAAATGCTTCAAAATCCCAGTTAGAGTGTAATTAATTTAAATATGTTGTCACAGTTTATTGATGTACAGTCTGGACCTTTTTGTGCATGAATTAGTTGAGGTACATACTACTGTATGGACATGATCTCATTTGTCTATAGCCTGAACTATAAGCCGTTTTAAGACTTAATAGTAAGTTAATGTTTATTGTCCAACAAACTAAATATTTAAAAAAAAATATTTTTGACTCGGGCAGATTATTTTAAAGGCAGTTTTGGGGAAAAAGACTTGGAAAATGTAAGGCAATGTAACGTATGAAACTGGTTATGTTGAAAATATGTATAGGTAATTTAAAAGTATGTGTACCATGTGTACCTTTAAATTTGTCCATCTTTCCTCATAATGTATTTTAAAGCTTAGACTGCATACATAAAAGGTAATGGCTTTTCATAATATCGAAGTTTAATTCAGTACATTCCCTTTATCAGTTTTAAGTTGTATAGTGAAAGACGGTGCATCTTTTAACTTGCAGGTTAAATTTGCAAATAATTAGCTGTAATCATTTATGAATATATTAAAATATAAAAATTCAGGATACAGCTTGAAGATAGTTTGTCCTGATATGCTTTTAAATTTTGTTTATTATATGTAGCCATATCAGGTGGTTAGCTGTTATGATACTAATTTTTCACTTTGCAGATATTAGGAATTTGTATATATGATGAGTAATTTCGTGCTCATATTTCAGAGGATCTCGTGTGTGTGATGAATTTCATTCAGTTTACTGTGCAGAATCGAATGCCCAACTTGCTGAATTAACTTGCATAGAAAAGGAAAAATCAGCATAACTATTAGAACTTTTAACATGTATTTTAATAAATAGGACTCTTAATTGCATACTCACAGGGGTTAATTGGATAAAGACAAATTTGTTTGGAATATGCAGTATTAAATGCAAAATTACCTTTTGTAGGTAAAAAAGGGATGGAAAATTAAATTCTGTAAAATGTTGTTTCATCCATCAATCCCTTTCATTTTACGGGATAGTTTAGAAAATGTTGTATGCAGTATTTTTATGAATTATGTCTTAATTTTAATACATAAATATATTAAAGGTATATAAGCATCTGCTAATTATGAAAGATTCAAGAATCTGAATTATAAAAACTTTGTTTAAGGTATTCACTCGATAGAAGTAAGCTTTTAAAGTGCAATACAGTGTAATAATAGTTGCCAGTTAGGCTAGTTTGTGTCTAAGCCTTTCTTGAGGACCAGGAAAAAAAATTCTTTTCTATATATAATATAATGTATGCTTCAGTATTCGGGTAAAATATTTGAGAATACTTAGCCTCTTGAAGCAATCTTTATATAGATGTTTTTGTTTTGATTATTTTAACTATAATATACTTCATGCTTGCGTTCTGTATTCAGGTGTTGTTGAAGAATCACAGAAGGCTTACCAAGAGGCATTTGACATCAGTAAAAATAAAATGCAGCCAACTCATCCTATACGTTTGGGGCTTGCCTTGAACTTTTCAGTATTTTATTTTGAAATATTGAATTCTCCAGACAAAGCTTGCCAGTTAGCAAAACAGGTATGATACATAAATTAATCTTGCTCTTTGTTTTTTAGGTGTTGTTGAGGAATCTCAGAAATCTTACCAAGAAGCTTTCGATATCAGTAAAAATAAAATGCAGCCAACTCATCCCATTCGATTGGGATTGGCTTTGAACTTTTCGGTATTTTATTTTGAAATACTGAATGCTCCTGACCGTGCTTGTCACCTTGCAAAGCAGGTAATGATTGTTTTAAATGCATGCAGTGTGTATCTTCTAACAGCGCGTACTAATCAAAGATAACACTTGCATGCAAATGTTTTTGTTTCCCGATACAATTGGGACCATTTGCTTTTCATGAGTCACAATTGTACTTTACCAGGTAATTTGCTGAAAGAATGCCAACTAACATAGAAGTAATTATAAAATAAAAATATCTGTTCCAGTTGTCAGTAAATATAGTAAAAAATAGTGCTTGGACCTAAACAAAAATGCCTAAAAATATATATAGTAGAGCACTGTTTATACGTCTTTCAAAGGACTGCAAAACGGAATATAAATGACAAACTAAATTTTATGATGTGAAACAGTATTAATGTGTTCAAATTTAATATAAATATTTAATATTAATAATTTAAAGAATTTTTGTGAATTAATAAAAGAAATTTAATATTTGTGAAATCGTAAGAATGCAAATTTTTATTGGTAGTGTCATATTTGCATTACCATCTTAAATGTCACATTTTTTCAAAGAACATTTTAACTTGCTGTCTTATACGTCGTTTTGATTCTAAATCTTAAGCAAACCGCTATTAGTTCTTGAAATGTTTTCTTGCTTATATTTTTATATAAGGAACTTCGGAGGGTGTCATTGCAGTAAATAGCATTTTGAAAAGAAGGTGTAATCAGTCTTTTTCCTCATCTCTATTACTTCAATCAGTTTAACTAACTGCCTTGACATAATTACATTGGCATCATAGTTTATGTATTCCTGAATTGTAATGTCCAATCCTGGCAAGTCTTCCTTCCAATAATGATAGTTTCATTATTTTCATCCTCAACACTTCCGCTTGTGTTCAAAAATCCTTCTTTAATAAAGCAATTTTTAATGGGTTTTAGTCTTAGTCTAGGTGAATAATCATAGCCTCAAGAATATTAATTTTTCTGTTTATTTCCATTATTATATTTTGAAACAAACAAGAAGTGAAAGAATTTCACAAACTCCGTCCCCATGTGCACATCGACCTATTTTCACTTAAAAAAAATCGGAGAATTGCACAAAACTTAGTCATTGTACATTGCCTTGATTTTATTCATGTGCACATCGATTTATTTTCAATTGAATAAATCAAGAAGCTAAAACCGTGTTAAAACTCTCATGGTAACCAGAAATGGGATTTCTTCGCCAAAACTGAACAAAATTTTCCGCCAATTGAAAGGGCACCCAATTCTGCGCTAGAGCCAAAAGTAAAATTTTATGGTTTTTGTCTGTCATCCATGCTTTATTTGCTTTTTAAAGGCAGTTTTAACATTTTTGAAGCATTTTGGTTTTTGTGACCTTTCCTATAACTTATAGCTAAAGAAAAAGTTTAGTTAGTTACACTTCTTTAGTTTAAAAGTTATCTTTCCCATGCCATCAGCATTTGCACCAAGTGAGATGGTCTTTACTTCGCTTAGCTCCAGAACACTGGTCACTTTTAAAAGCTAGGGCTTTTTGCAGGCTTAAGAGCAGTTTCATGAATATTAAAAATGTCAATTTATATCCATATCTTTTGATATATTCTTGAGTCACTCTCACTCCTCGAGTGACTCGGCGTAATGCTTTTTTATTTTTCATTTATTAAGACATGAGATTCCATGTTGCATTTTAAATTTATACAGCCATCCCAGTTGAAGTGTTATTCTTTTGTCTTCTTGATTAACTTAGGGCCATTCACTGGAATATTGGATGCGTGATACTGAATGAAAAGTTTTAGAAAAATGGCTTCTTTTCTCGGGAAACTTTCCGTCTTGAACATGCAGTTTCTTTGAAGTGGACTGTGCATGGATTGGTGCTCTTTTCAACTTTTTCTGCTATTAATACCAGTCACTGGAATATCCAGTTTTTTTAATAATTCTGCTTTCGTCAAACATTCTCGCCAAATTGTTTTTTAAGATTCAAATTTTATCTTTTAACGAGAGCAGCTTTTCCTTTCGCGACATTTTGTATCGGTTAATTCTCCGCCATCTAGTTTACTTAACATAACATCCTGTTCAGAAAAAAAAATAGTGTTTTTCCTTTTAAGTATCCCCTGAATTCATGAGCTGTTTTTTCAACATCTGTATCAGACTGGAAACTGAGGCCTCTGTTTCTTCCTTCTGACCTCATTTCTGAGAAAAATACTTAAAAAGAGACTGAAATGTAAAAGCAGTGCAGTAAGTCAAACAAAAGTGTTGTATTACTGAAGTTCTGAGACGTCTATTACGACGACGAACTATTGAAATAAATGGAATTGAATTGGGACGAAGGTGAAACAATGTATAAATGTAAGGTGTGTAAACAGTGCTTCACTGTATTTAAATCGTAACTTCAGATAAAAAAGTAAGTTTAAAAATATATTGCTTTGTAAATTATTTTTAGATGCAAGTTAAAGTTAGACAAGTTTATGAATATTTTTGAGTATTTGTCATTGATATTCCAGCAGTTTTTGTTGGATTGTTAGAATTCAGAATTATTTATATATTTATTGGATCTACATGTTTTTAAACAGTTGTAATTTAAGTACCTTGTAAATGAATTGGAGAAGATGTCAAAGTATAAATTTAGACTAGATTAGTCCTAATTTTATAAATTTAAGGATATAAAGACTGAAGTCTTTTTATGTAAGCTTTTGGCTACGATATTAACTTTTTGATTCTGTAGTAGTGTTAAGGTTAGTATAAACTGGATTTTTTTCCCCTGTCTTTTTATATATGTATGATAAATATAGGTGTCAGAAATTATGTAATTACGTTGACATGAAAATGTCTACATGCAACACTTGTAAGTTATCGTACATAAGAAATACGCTTTTATAGGTGTCGGTATGCAATTGATTAATATGCTTATTTCGAAGATTTTATTTGGATTGGAATAAAGCTGAAGGAATAACTTTTATAATGTAGATTTTTATTTTGTGCATGTTTTTATATGGATGTACAACTAACTCTGCTAATGAGATACTAAATGCAACAAAATGCATGCAGTAAAGGATTGTTCTGAAATATTATTGATATATATATTAGTAGAATGTAATTGTTGTGTATTAAGACATTGAATTACCATTGTATTTAAATATCATCACATTTAATAAAGGGTATTTTTTAATATGTACTCAATTTAAAAGCCTATTTCTTTTGCACAGGTAATTTTGGTTAGGCTTTTAAAGTATCATCTTAGCCTGTACTTCTGCCTACTTTTTTTTTAATATTAACAATTCCTAGGAATGGTCTATTTTACGTAATTCTGTTCTGCCGAAGTTTTATTTTGTTCATAAATTATGCAGAAGTTTACAGAGGTAGATTGTTCGACATTAGTATGCATTTAAGTGATTGATCATGAAAACTGTTTACTCATTTAATATGTGTATTACATTAACTGATAACATTATTAATTTTTTAGTGTATATGACTGCCAGTATGCTATTAGATTTAAAACAATTGAATTTTGTGTGGGTATTAAGTAAGGTAATGGAAAAACTGGTGTTGAATCCGGCTTATGAGTTTGGATGTATGCTGGTAAAAAGCACTGTAGATGTTACAACTAGAGTTGGAAGTTGATAGGTAAGGTAATCAGTATTAAATTTCATGAAGCATAAATCTTGGGAGAAAACGTGATTGTTATGTGTAATTTCCAAATTGAGACTTACAAGTATAATATGGTACGTGCAGTTTTATTTTTTGAAAATTTAATCGGACTAAGGTCAGGCTTCAAGGACCACAGGTTGAGAAACACTGCAATATATTCCAAATTAATTACTTTATAAAAAGTACAAAAATTGTATGTGAATCCCCTTCCCTCCTGAAAACTTAATGCTGTTTTGAAATTTCAATACGCACTCCATCTGTTAAAAGTATTTTAATGGAATTGTAAGAATTTTATTTCCAATTAATGTTATAAAATTATATCAGTCATACTGATAACAAAGTATGTATATGCTTTTCTTAGAATGAAGAATACTATATGGAAAGAACAAGTGGCTTATTAAATTATTTGAACTTTATTAAAGTTTGTCACTAAACATAACTAATAATTTATTAAAAGTTAGTAGTAACTCTGTACCCTGTACGCACATGTTAACCAAACTGTTTAGGGGAGCAATATATTTAAAAAAATCTGTTTCTTTTTTATGTACGACTTAAAAGGGGAGGGGATTGTTTAGGAAGTAATTCGTAAAATTATCTTCTAAAGGCCACTAGCCGTTACGTGCTTCACAATCTGCAAACATTATTTGCTAATTTAGACTTCGTCTGGAATTTTTCATTTTCAGTTAGAATCCTGTAGTTGACATAGTATCAGCATTAACATATCTGCCCGTAAAACTAATTTTACACTTCCGTGGCTGTCGGTCGGCTGTAGCATTTTTATGGTTTAAGGAGTTAATATCTTGTTAGATGGCTGTGAAAACAGTATTAACTAACATGAATTTGCTCGGCATATGATGTTGTAAAGATGTATTCCTTTGTTTTGTCTTTTCGTTTATCCCCATAACGAAAAGACGGGAGTATCGTAGGCATTCAACATTTTCTCTATAGTTTTCCTTCCCATCAAGGCCACATTAAAGTAAGCACGTTAGTTTTGCATTGTTAAATATTTTTTAAAAGAAACAATACGTAGAGAAACTTGAAGCATGTATTCACAGGAAAGGTGGTAATGCTGTTTTTTTGCCAAGGTGAATACATATGTTTAATATTTTAACGGAAAACAATCGTTGACGTGTGCACAAATTGATAGCCATTTCTAACAAGGGTTGTTAAAAAGGAAAAGTCAAATTTTCATATTTATCATTGTTTCACAGCTGCCAGCTCTGGTTTTTCAGTGCATCTGGTAGATCAGCAAACCTCCATGTTATATTATTGAATTGATAATTGTTAAATTGTGCCAATTCCATTTGGTTCTCTTCCGCTGTCAGGACCAGATTAGGAATGTATGTGTGTATGTTTCTGTGTGAATATATGTGTGTACACGTACATACATATATATACATACATGAACCACTTCCATCCATACCTAATACATTTCTTAATCCACTCCTTATAAACAGAAGAGTACCTTTCATTCTCCCATCCTGAGTGATCTTCAGTGTATTTTTTATATTAAATTTATGATCTGAATTGTCTTGATCGTATATCATT
This sequence comes from Stegodyphus mimosarum, assembly GCA_000611955.2. Lineage (NCBI taxonomy): Eukaryota > Metazoa > Arthropoda > Arachnida > Araneae > Eresidae > Stegodyphus > Stegodyphus mimosarum. Next base: position 222,672 of record KK119490.1, read on the forward strand.
GACATTTTAGTAATTTAACGTGAAAATTCAATCAAATGTTCAACTGCTAAATATCTGTATTTAATCTTTTGCATCTTTTAGTCGGACCTTTTTGGAACATGAAATTTAAAAATGCATTGCGAATATTTTTTTGTCAATTAAACGTATTTTGATAAAATGAAGAAGCCAAAGAACATAAAATTCGGAATATGTAATTAAATATCAATATATTTTACACTAGAATCAGTCGTTGAATAAACTGAATCATATGTAGTAAGGCAAATTTAAATTTTTCGAGTTCTTCTAAAATGGTTCCACAGTACAATATCTCCTGGAAATGCCTGGTTTTTATAGGTGGATCTCCCATTTTTTCATATTCGAAGGTTGCCAGTTATGCTGTTTCAGTCAAATTTTCCTGTTTTTATTCACTTCCGAATATTTTGCAGTAGTGTTTTGTGGGAATTAAAATGTTACCATCATTTTAATCATTATAGAAATATAATTCTGAGTTTGAATTGTCAAATATTTTTCTAATTATATTTGTTTCTAAATCGGTGTAATTTTCTTTAATTTTTTGGGTCTGAAGTATTGAAATATCCATAAGTAATCTGAATGTCATTTTACAATAGATAATTAACATTAAACATCTTATTGTTGTGTAATTGTTCACTGTAAAAGCGAATGCATGCTAAATTAAGCATGGTTTAATTTTTCAGTCCTTGTAACATCACATGGTAATTATATTGTATCTCGAAAATACATTAGTTTACACAGGAAATGTAATGTCAAATAAATAGTTGAAATGTTGCGTGTTAATTTTCAGTATGGAGTGGTATTTAAAATATGCTGAACTAGTTACCTAATTAAAATTATTAATAATAAGCATGCATGACGGGCAAATAATTGTTGAATTATGATACATTCAGAGATACTATTTCAATATATAGAGTATTTGATAATGTCCATTTTTGGAAATATTGTTCAGCTTGAAAGTTATTCGCGGTTTCCTCTCGTTGAATAGATTTAAAAATGTTTTTGCGTGATACTGAGATACATTTAAACAGAATCATAATACTTATGTATCTAAATGTATTATAAACAGAAATAGGTTGGTAACTATCGGGATTGATGATAAATTTTGTTGATGTATGAAATGTGTTAAATTTAAGATGCTAAGATGAGTAAAAATTGACATTTCAAAGGAAATTTTTAAACTTTTGTTGGAGACAAAATAGGAGAGAAGTTTACGAATTCAGACTTTGAAGTCAGTTCGTGTTTAATCATCTGTTCCATATGAGCTGTGTGCCTTTTCAGAATGTTGTTCTGAAACCTTCTGTGTCATATTATCCAAGATATGTCTTGTATGAACAAATGATATGATGAGAAAGCAATGAGAAGTGGATATGATGAGAAAGCAAAGTGGGAATGAGGATTACAGGTACTCTTATCCCGACACTTCATGTAAATTCATTATTTCTGATAAAGATGGCTTACCAAGGAGACGGATAAGCTGTAAAAGAATTATCAGTCTGGTGTGATCTGTCAATAAGATGTAGAACTTGACAGCCTTTACTAAAATTGTTCAAATTCCACTTCCAAATGATTTTTAGCATAATTTTAGCAACTGTTCTAATTCACTCGATGTGGTTGTTGAGCATTTTACTGATACTGTTAATTTAATAATTAAATATTTATTTTTGCTTTAAATCTATAAATAGCATGTTACAAAATTTACTGGCATGATTATATGTAAATTACGAGGGTAAGTTGAAAAATAAGTTTCCCCTGTCGACTGTGGTCAGAGTTGTGTATGAAAGTCAAAAAATAGAATGAGACATTAAAGATATGACATACCTTTATTTTATTTTTCTCGTACGAGTACGTTGAGACATTTTGTCATGTTGCTTGATAAGCTTCAAAAAGTCGTCCAAGAAAAATTCAGGGTTTTGCATATGGAAGAAGCGCTGAACGGCTATGGGCGAAAGACGACATAGCAGGAAAACGCGCAAATCACCAATACACCATTGGGTAGAGGTCGCTGCAAATCAAGCAAATGGCGCTGTTGCAGGGCCTGCGCAAAGCGGAGACCAGCCTCTCATTTGAGCCCCAGTAGGTATGGAGAGAAGGTGCGTTTTGAATTCGTGGTCAAAGGAGGAAGTGAGAGCGGTTATCCGCCATGAATGGGCACGTGGATTATCAGGAACAGAAATTCATAACCGCCTCGTGGAAGTCTATGGGCCAGGTGTGATGTCGAAGCAAATGGTGTGGAGATGGTGTCGCACATTCAGTGATGGACGTCAGCAAGTGAAGGACATACCGAGAGCTGGACGGATGCACACGGCCGCTACAGATGCAAATGTCAGGAAGGTGGATGACATGATTAGAGCGAACTGGCGTATCACCATCGATGAAGTAGCGGAAGAACTTGGAATCTCACATAAGCGAGCTCAAAACATCATCCACGACATTCTTCGATACAGAAAAGTGTCAGCACGATGGGTGCCCCGACAATTGACCTCGACACACAAGGAACAACGCATGGGAAAGGCGCTTTGGAAGCAATACTGAAGTGAAACAAGCCGTTCAACGCTTCTTCCATATGCAAAGCCCTGATTTTTTCCTGGAGGACTTTTTGAAGCTTATCAAGCGATATGACAAATGTCTCAATGTACTTGGTACCTATGTGGAAAAATAAAGGTATGTCATATCTTTAAAGTCTCATTCTATTTTTTGACTTTCATACACAACTCTGACCACAGTCGACAGGGGAAACTTATTTTTCAACTTAACCCTCGTAATACCCATAATTTAAAAGTGTTTTGGTAATGAAGCTTTCTTCCATACTCGTGTTTCCTGTGGTATAAAATCATAACACTACAAAAATCAAGTGAAATTGGAATTATAAATTTCATAGTAACACATTTTGAATCCGATTCCTGTTGTAATTAATTCAATAATCCAAAATGTTATTAATTTATCAGTTTGCAGCCCATTTAAAGTTGCATTGATAAGTGGTGCAAAAACTACTTGTTTTTTCATTTTTGAAGATTGGCTGGGTATGATGTAGAGCAAATAATTTTCTTGAGGAATATTTTAAGTTATGGTAATTTATTTTAAAGGAGGGTATGATGTAGAGCAAATAATTTTCTTGAGGAATATTTTAAGTTATGGTAATTTATTTTAAAGGAATGTTTAATTTTGTTAAAATGTACATACTTCAGTAGGGTTACTGGAGTAGTTTTAATAACCTTCAGAATTTCACCTGAGTAAATTTGGTCAATTTTAGATCAGGGATATAGGAGAGTATTTGTCTTTAAGAACATGTTGAAGTCTTGGCTTTGTTTGATATAATAGCTTACATTTAAAAAGTTCTTATTGTTACAATAAATTTTTCATTATTTTAGGCATTTGATGATGCAATAGCAGAATTAGACACACTAAATGAAGATTCTTATAAAGACAGTACACTTATCATGCAGCTCCTTAGAGATAATTTAACGGTAAGCTCTTTCGATCTCAAATATCCTGGTACTTTTATTAGGAAATCTTAACATGTTCTTATAATTTCCATCTTTTTCATTTAGCTTTGGACATCAGATACTCAGGGTGATGGCGAAGAGCAGCCAGAAGCTGGAGACAACTGATAGTCGTGCAGCACTACCTATTTTGAACACGTCCCCAGCCTCAAACAAAAAGCCTTTAATTGTTATTGATTGCACCACCATCTGAGCATAGCCCAAAACTGTTTGAAGATCATTAGTTTACATTTAAAAAAACAGTGATGCCTTCAATCGGAATTCTTTGAATTTGGAAAAAAGCCTTGTGGTATATGTCTTCTCTGAGCATTCATCATTTGCTGCAGAGTACTGGGCTTGCCAGAACTAAGCCACAAAAAAAAATGCTGGTGGTTTTTTTTTTCTCTATATTGTCAAACCCAGACCTTGCAAGTTAGTGCTCAGTCTGTTTGAAATCAATCTCATATGAGCACAACTTGCCTCGTCTGGATCAAATACACAATTGGAAATTTCCATACAGCAGAAAGTTTCATGTATTTGCTATACAATAGCTGTTCTAGGTTTAATTTTATGGCCAAATATGTAACTTCAGTTCACTTTTTAACCTATGTCAGTAACCCTGTATAATGTGGTGGTAGCTAAGTTATTTTGAAAGTTTGACTGTGACGTGGCAAAATATCCTGTTATTTTTTAAACTAAATTCTGGTTTGGCCCAAAATTAAACTTTGGGATTTTAATTTCGTAAATTGTAAACATGTCATTCAATATTTTGTACATCCATATGGTCAGTATTAGTTTATGTTGTGATTTTTTTAAATAGGTCTTAAGAGGTATTAATTGATCAGTAACAAAGACTACTATTGGCCGTAGTGGGTAATATCAAAATTAGTTTAAGCATTTCAAGCAATGTCACATCCCATACATCTTGTGCTTGCATCTTTTTTAATATAAAATGCTGTGTAGAACAAATTGTCTACTTCTATAAATTTAAGTCTGTTGAACTAACGTGATCTGCTAGAAATGTTGCTGAAAGCTTCATTTGTACTTTTTCTGTATATTGCATACCAAGCCAAATAATGTGAAATTTTCAGCAGTTTAAAAGAATATAATTAAAAAGTTATGATGCTTTCTCTGTTTGTTACTGTTGTACACTGAAGTCATTCATTTAAATCTCATGATCAAGATTGTCAACTTCTCAGATAGTGGTCTGGTTTTATAACATTTGAATATACAAATACTTCTGAAATCTAGATATACTAGTTCTTAAACATCTCAGATTATGTTAATAAATATTAAAGAGCTTAATTATCTGCAACAGCATTTTAAGTTGTCTTCCTTTGTATAATTATTCTTTATAAATATTTTATTTCTTTGTGTTTGGTTTTCTTTTATTTCTTGGAACTTCTCTAAAAATAACATGCAGTTATTTTCCGAAATATTCATTAGTTTGGATACACCAAGTATAACAATTTTTAAGATGTTTAAATACGGCTTTATTTAAAAAACTTGATGTTGATACATTAACACCATGAAAAAGAAGTACATGATGTACTTTTATGTAATTCAACATTGCATGTAAAAAAATAGTCATTCTTGATGTGATAAAAGTGAATCTATTCTGTATTATGTTGCACAAATGGACTTCATAGCGAGACACTAGGAGTAATATATAAGTTTGTGATCTTGCTGATCCTTGCTGAAGATCTATTTACAGAATAAATCATTCCTGTACATTATATTCTAATTGCAGAAATTATGTATAGTGTTTATTTTGAAATTCTTATGGCAGATATAAAAGTTAAATATAATTTTGTATTGAGAATATAAATGTGAAAAGGTGCTGTTGAATAATTTTATTGCCTAATGCATAAGTCAGTTTTACAGCATAATCGGAATAATTTATGTCATTATTGAAGCTGAAATGTACTTAAAATTTAATTTGAACTTTATATTGGCAGTTTATTTTGCTGTGATGGTTAGTTCACTTGAATGGTCTTAAAAGCTTTTAATCCCCTTAATATCCAAAAAGATTTAAAATCATTTAAGTGGTGAGATTTGATTCCTTTAATATAATTTGTCAGGGAACATCTTAATATTTTTTACGAGTAACATTGGATAACTTTCAAGTTTTTGTGAATGATAAGATGTTTCTCAGAATAGAAAATAAATTAAACATTGTTTTAATACTTTCTGTGGTTCTTCAGTTTCATAATAAGAAACAATTAATCTTGTGTGGTGTTGCAATGAGACGTTTTACAAATGTTAAATTTTCTAATTTATAATGGTGGTTTCCCATATATGCTGTTGTATTTTATGGTCAAAGGAAAGGTTGGGTGTGAAAGTAATACATTTTAAAATTTTTGCTGTTTAGATACTTTTAAGATCATGGACTAGTTACTGTAGAATAAATGTCAGTAATTTAACATTCGTATGACAGATCTTGTTTACCATAAGTTTTGTAGCGTGAAAACAATGTATAAAACTATCATTAATTGGATGGTTACCATTTTTTAAAAAATCTCTTGGATAAAGGAAAATGGTAGATTTCAGATATATATAGTCTATTAACATGCGAATTTGGAACGTATTGGTAATAGATTTTAAGCATTTTAGTAGAAATCTGTTGAATTCGAGAGTACTCACCAGATATTTCAAGTGATGAAAGTATCTTTAAAGCAGTAGTAATTGTGTAGGTTGATAATTGTATATGCTTGTTAAGCTTCTGAAAAATTCAGCGAGTTTTTAGAAACTGCTGTTGGTTGGATGTTTCTCAAATATTTTAGGTAATATTGTCAATTTACAAATGAATTTACCCTTCTGCTCTTTAAATTTAATGTAAAAGAATAAACCCTCGTTGTTGTGGACGGAAAATTCCGTACAGAAGACTGGCCTTTTCTTAATCATTATGCATGAAAATTTCCGTGAGCTTTTAATGTATCGGATTTCAGTTTCGATCTATGTTGGAAGGAAAGAAATCAAAGTGCAAGAATTTTTTAAGAAAATAAAATTTATTCAGGATATTCTGAGGAACGTTGGAATTTCAGGGCTAGACCCGTAATGCTCAGAGGATTTTAAAACGCTCAAATTATTATGATGTATATTTTAGGGATATGTTTCCCTAATAAGTTGGGTTTTTAAAATTTTTCAAGGATGTCATTTTGTGAAAATGTTACTTTTCAAAACTTCTCCCAATGATATAGAAAATTTTACTGTTCGTATACGATTTCTTCGAATTGATAGTTCTGGGTTTGACAGTCTTCCACTAAATTGGGAAGTTCAAGGAACAGAAACTCAAAGTTTCGTAGGAGGGTAATGCAAATATTGTATTCAAATTAGCACTAAAATTTTAAAACCACAGAATGCTGAGTTTTATGTCATGCAGTTCTCCCTTTGCAATTAAGGTTAGTGGATATTCTGGAATTATTAGAACAGTCTTGGATTCATGATTGTGTTTAAAGCATTGTCATTAATAGAGTTCAGTATTTCCAGTTGTAAAAGAAAATATTTTTAAGATTTCAGTAGTGATATTATTACTACTCAAATATTACTTCTGTGAGATATAAATATTTTTGAATGAAAGGAAGTAAACATCTCAAGTAATTTTATTAATACGCCTTCACATTTTGTATACTGTGTTAAAAAAAGTTCTATATGTCCCACTCTGCTGGGCCGATTGACAAATCTGAACTTGGTTTCCCATGTCTCCAAAGTGCAACTTGGGATATGCATTAGATTTATATATAGCATTGTTCTAACATAGGTATTTTGACACAAAATATGACTTTTTGTGAAATGACATGCTAATTTTTTTCCATATTTCGATTGTACGACTAAAATTATGCCAAACGGCCAAGTTTTGTATAAATCTCACGAGTAGTTTTAAAAAATTAGATCTCAAACTTTTAGCTTCTTAATATTAATTCAATTTGGTATGTATTTATTAATATCGTTTTATTACACTTAATTTCTTCTTTAATTCTTCTTCACTTATTTCTTCTTGAAATTTAGGTTCACGTAAAATTCATTCATTTTTTTATTTATTTCTAAAATTTGTTTTTTAAATAATTTTTATAAATTTTTCAAAAAAATCTGAATTATAACCTATAAAATTTTAAAACATCTTAAATAGATGTATTTCTAGGCACACCTGTAAAAAATGAATTTTTATTGAAAATTTTGTAATTTTCTTTTTTTATATACATGAATAAATATTTGGGCTTGTTTTGAAATTTTCCGTGTGTGTTATAAATGATAGTGCTAAATGTGGTTTGTGCATTTAATTAAAATTATTTGAAAGTATGAGTGATAACTTTTATCCTGCTCATCAGCAATGAAAAAATAGGTTGCTATAAGCTAAGAAGTCCGCCAAGTGAATTATTCTTGGTGCAAACTGGAAAAAAAATGCACTAAGATTATAAACTAAGAAGTCCGCCAATATTCTTGGTGCAAACTGAAAAAAGTGCATTGAGATAAATTTTGTATCGAATTTTACAAAATTTAATATTTAAGCATAATTTGAATCGTAGAATTAAAATATTGGCATGTCATTTCAGAAAAGGTCAGATTTTGTGTCCAAATACCTATATTAGAACAATTCTATATGTAAATCTAATATATATCCTAAATTGCACTTTCGAGACATGAAAATCCCAATTTGAATTTTATCAATCGGAGATATAGAACTGTCCCCACCTTTTTTGGAGTATTGTGCATCACAGTAGGCTAACTGAAGTGCATAATTGAACTGCCATTGATTGAAGTGTTTGCTTTTGGTTCTTTGTGTTCAAATTGATAGATTCCATATGTTTCAAACATCTTGAATTACTGATTTTGCATAATTTTTTAAAACTGGACTTAAGTTAATTTTTTTAATATACAGGATAGACGTTGATTTAAAGAAGTAACTTCAGAATACTGAAAAAAAACTGCATTGCTAGAATAAGGCATGTGGTAATGTACAAAAATGCTGCAGAGTAAGAATTGCTAAATTTTTAATGCATTACTGAACTAAAGTTATATTACTTTGTGGACACCTCGTGAGAACTGTTCTATGTCAGAAAAACCACATGCGAAATAGCCTTTCGGTAACTCATTTTTAATATAGCTAAGTTAACTATTCTTTAATTATAAAATACTAATTTATTATTCAAATGAACTTTCACTTAATGTACCCTTAAAGCTCTTAACTTAAAGAATACATCACATTAAAAAGCATGTTTATGGAGATTAGTCTTTAAGATTTTGTAAAGCAGCTGAATATTTACTTTGAATTGATAAGCAAAAAATAATTGAGATTTAGTTATAATGGGTACTCTTTTGAAGTGAGGTGTATGAATCATAATTATCTGCAATTGTAAAATTAGGCAATTTGAAATTTACCATATCTTTTTATTTATTAGAATAAAAGTAAGATACAGCTTTTGTTAAAAAACATATTTTTAGTAAATTTAAATTTCAGTTGTTAATATTTTGAGAAATCTGTTTTTCTAGTCGGTATCTTGCAGCTACATTTTGAGCACAAAAAGGGTATTGGAAAATAAAAGGGGAGGTATGAGATGTCTGGCATATGGGTTTGCAAATTCAGTTGTAAAGACAATGAAGCCATTTTTCTGAAACTAATTGTTTGAGAATATTACAATTCAGAAATTTTCTTTGTAACTGTTAAAAATTCCATATTGTAAGCTGGTTGTAAATGTATTAATATTTAAATTACACTTTTAGGTATATATTTTTTAAGGTTTCTAATGAAACATTCCTGGTTTTAAGTGATTATATTAGAGGCAATAAGGTAAAATCAAAATTTATTAAAACTGGTTTTGCCAAATTTGTATAAAGAAAAGAGCACAAACTGACATTTGTTTGCTGTTGCACTAAATCGGCTGCGCTTTCATACATGCATAACCTCTTCTGATTGGCTTCAGCTTGAATCCTGTTACACAAGTGTGAATTTACGTAATGACTTTTAACAGTTAACCCCCAAAATCTTTATTTCAGACATAACCAGCAATTTACAGCGTCGGATTGTTAGTTTCATGAATGTATTGTTATATCATTGTTTTCTGAACTTGATTTAAGGAAATTTTCAGTTCTTTTTGCAAAGCTGAAGATATTTTTCTATAATACAAGCGTTAAAATACACAAAAGGGAGGCTTAAAAAGTCTGTCCTTTGAACACAGTTAACAGGGTGATAAGAAAGAAACAAGAAATATCACCCTTTTATGTCCTTAGCCTTCTGTGATTAGTTTTGCATTTCCTCTTTGTTATTTGTTATAACAAACGACATTTTTCTTTCAACCTTATAAACTTCTAAAATCAAAGTCTGACCTTGTTCTTTTTGATTTGTAGTATATTTATTATTGTAAAACAAAATATTTTTTAAACTTTGCTAAACCTTTTGGTTATGTCGGCTGTTTCACATTCGAGCTTCTGAATGCTAAACCTTTTGGTTATGTCGGCTGTTTCACATACGAGCTTCTGAAGAAAGGAAATTTGTGGGAATAATCTGTTTTTTTGGTAATGTGAAGTATAATACAAATGCAGGTATGAAGGAAATGATGAATATGACAGTCTATTATAAAGAGCTGATTTTTATAGCTATTTTTAGGTATTAAAATCCAGATAGCATAGAAGTAATTACAATTTCTTTATAACATTGGAATTTTTAGGTCTAAGCGGGTAAATTACAAAGACATTGCTAATCTGTAATTGCTGCTATTTGTAATGTGTCCGAGTTAAATTTTGTGCATTTTGCAAGTTGTGCATATGTAAATTACTGGCATAAACCCAGACAGGTAGTGTAGTATAACAAATATAGTGTACGTTTAAGTAAATTAAAAAAGCAGAATGCATTTATAATTATTTTTTGGTATTTCTGATGGAATTCCACACACTTGTAGAAATCCATTAAAACAGTTTGCCATAGCTGCATCCCATGCAATGCAGCCTTTTAGCACACAAAGGTTAAGACTCCATATGTGTGAAGTTAATAAGGAAACCCTTGTAGAACAGTGGCTTCCCACCCTTTTGTAGGTGCATTGCATAAAACTCTTTTTATGTGGATTTTTTAAAGCATTTCATGAATGTCTGATCTAAGTAGTTTATAGGTTTGGATTAAAATTATCACCAGTCTCTTCAATTTAATAACTTGACAAATTTGAGCATTGAAAAAATACTAGGAAAGATCTTGGTTACAGAAACTTTGGTGAACTCCTTATTTTATAACCTAATGGACAAATTTCAATTCAGCTCCTTATATAGGAGAAAGCTCAGTAACTGGTTTCTACTGCATGATAAAAAAATTATCACACAGTTCCATTCTCATCAAGAAGATTCCAACAAAAAAATATGTTGCTGTAAGTTCCTTAATGGCATACCAGACTACTTTCCTAAAAATGAAGTCTCACCCTGAAAGATCATTATTTTAACAGCACTAAACAACTTCAGGAAAAAGTAACCAAAGCCCTAAACTTCGTGGAGAGTCATTACTGTCTATGTGTTAAGCACAACTTATATATTGTCTCCTATTTTATTAATGAAAGACGTTTTTCACCAGTAGCACTGCGAGGCATCCAGCTCATCAACTTTTAGACACTTGGGTACAAAAGGTAGGACAGTGGGGTGTCCAGATATCACAGGGCTTGCAGGACAAAGGAAAACAATAGGAGCAATGGAGAGGCAACATGAAAATCATAGCTACAGCTTAATTAAAAAGATCATCAACTACGTGTAGTGATCTGAGCAAATACACAGAAGCAATATGTATTGGTAAACAAATATAAGAAAGTAAATGCGAAGCTAGATGTTGAATTGTACAGGTGATGCAGGAAATTTATATTAAGCGGGAAGTTGAATCTTGGGTGAGGTGAGCTGCATGTGCAGTCCTCGTACAATATAATAAAAAACTTGTAAGTTGTTTTTTTAACATTTTGGTGCTCTAGCAAAGGAATTCTCATTCATTCGGTGGAGGTATTCAAAACTCTCAATGTGCATCAGTGATTTTCCTCAAAAACTTATTTTGTGTGATTTGTAGCTTGCTAAATATCCTTTGTAATGTCTGCATAGGCCAGTGAGACATAATAAAGAATAGGTCTTAACCATGGCCATGTGAAATATGCTTTTCCTTATTCACATCAAGTCTAGAGAAGTTACATATAAGAGGTGCTAAACTACTAATTACAATCACAACTTGTATTTTATGTAATCTGTCCTAGTTTAATTTTCTATAAGAACTATGATGGGACAAGTGACTTTAGATACAATGGGTACCTCCCTAAATAAGAACTTTTTCGAGAATAGAGTATGAGGATTACGTCCGATTGTCCAGACTAGGCTGAAATCTTGTAGTTTGTGAATTGCGTGATCTGGCTTCCTTGACTTAACTTGCCAGCACTGTATCATAGGTGTAGCATCCTAAGAAATGATATGATCGATGTGAGGCTTAGGAAAATCCGCCACACAGACCTAAAAGAGATCTGTGGGTTACTCGAGTTGTAATATTCTTCCTATAAGAAAAATTTTTTACCCATGGAAATTCCCATTTGTAAGAAAAGACTTCATGGCTGAAATTGAATTTGATCAATCCCTCATACCAGACGCAGCTGAAAACTTTCACCATGTCTGGCAGGAGTAAGGCAACACTAAGCTTGTTGTGTGGAGTACCTCTAACAAATTCTGTTAATCTAATCAGTTGCTAGTACCCTGGAATCCTATTTTTCATTAAAAATTCCTTTAATATGATTGGAAGAATAAGTATCTTATTTACTATTTGAATTTTGTGTTATGTCACTGCTTCCAGTATCCATGTATCTGGGTGGAGTGTTAGTGCTTTGCTCACTTTTTTATCATCATTATTTGCCATTATAGTACTAACGTTCGAGTAAGAGTAGTGTTTTCCTGAGTTGGAAGTTACAAATTTCTTTGCTGCATTACATTGTACCTCTCATAGAACAGTTTGGTTTCCTCGTCTACAAGGGGCTAATTCTTCATCTGAACTAGTATCTCTATCAAGTAGAACCTCATTATATAATTTGAATTGGGCTATGCTTCCTTTCATGACCATGTAACAGGTTACTTGTACTAGGTACCGGAATGTATTGGCTTATGTAAATTTGAATTACAGGGTGTATTAGTGTATGAATTCAGTGCTTTCATAATGCCTAACATAGTTTGCAAAGATGCGTGTATTTTACTTTTAGTACCTATAAACAAACAACTTTTCGTGTGGGAATTTGTAAATTGAACTGTGTCCATGATCCTCGCCATTGGAACTTGACAAAATCCAACCTTTCGCATAAAAACCCTGTTCGTACTCGATGGTGCCCTCCACAGATTCAGATAGGTAGGGGAATGCTTACAAGGCCCTGACAGTGAGAGTTTATGCATAACTATGTAAGCACAAGATTTGTGCAGTAAAAATTAAGTCGGATAAAATAAACAATTATATAGGCAATTAATATGGCTACATTCAAAATATATTGCAATTATGCTCAGCAATCATCTATCATTAGAAATGTGAGGTCAAATCGAGCATCCAAGAAAGCATATGGCCATGTACAGTCAAGCGTGATTAATTCCAGACCTGGAATCTGACTCTGCAGGTGTTTTGAGACAGCGATGAACGAGCAACCTTCATGCTCCACTTCCCCGCTCTGAACTGAACTAATAAACTGACTGAATGAAAGATGGATCTTTTTCTTCTGGTCTTCAACTACGATGAGTTCTTTTTAGTAATTTTACATTATACTAGAGGCATTTAGTGAAATAATTAACTAAGGGTGTATACTTAAATACCACACCCTCAAGCGAGTCAAATTCTTGAGTAAAGTTAGTAATTAAGCAATTAAATAGAAATAGCAATATAGGCATTTGGTCATATTTCAGGAATTTGCAGCATTTACCCATGGCAGTAGTATGTAAAATGAAACACAATCTCCAACTTTCACTGTATGCTGAGATAGGATGAAAAGTCAGAACTTTGTGTGCCATAGAAGGGTGCTTTAGGTAGAATACATGCAGCATAGTTAATCCAGGAGGACAGAATAGAAGGGGCATGACCAGTTTGTCATGTGGCATGGCTATGACATTGCATCGCCTGGATAGCATTTCAAAGTTTGATGCTATACATAACATTTTCATGCATTTGAGAGATTAAAAATATCATAAATAGTAATTTTACATAGTAGAAATTAAATCTTATAATATTGAATTCTAATAATGCACTAAGTCCAGTGCAAATGGCAGAACAAGTCACAGTAGCTGAAATGAGCTACATTAGTCACATACACGATCAGTAATAAAGTGTAATAGCTCTACATGAGTTTCAATACAAGATCATAGCATTTTGCAGAAGGAATAAAACAGAAAAATGAAATAAAATTAGTGGCTGCTAGAAATGAGAGTAACTGATAAACTGACTTAATGAAAGAGATCTTGGATCTTTTCTTGTGGTTTGCAACGACGAAGTGTTCTTACCAGTAACTTGACATTAGAATGACAGTAATTCAGGCAATCCTACACAAATAGAACTACATATGAATAAAGCAATGATAGAAAAGTTCATATACACATATTTACAGCACATGCAGTTCTGCATTTACCACAGGGTGCAATTTATTTGGAGAGAGCCATGTGGGGTGGTCACCCACCCAGGTTGCTACCTAACTTGTTTCAAATAATAACAAAAATGACAAAATTAATGACCTCAAAATAATTTTTAAATATTTAAAATCGCATCATGAAAGTTATTTTCCTTTTTTGCATTGCTTTACAACGTGGAATTTTCATAATCCTGCATGGAATTGATTTTCCATTTTCAAAATATATTCTTTTAAATGTTTCCAACCTTTCATCGTAATCTTCAACGCTGCTTGCAAGTCTTCGCTTCCAATTAAATAATCTACGCAAACTACTATCACAATAATTTGATACTTTAGGGAATTTACTTTTTATATTTACCAAAGTGATATTTCAGAGTTGCTCCTAATTAAATTGAGATGTCTTTAATAGGAGACCTACATAGCGAAATTCTAAATAGCGTAAACGAAGCTAAAATCAGAACGGAGACTTTCACTATTTTTGTTAAATTACAATTCTTTCTTATTTTTAGTAAATAGCAAGGTGTCTGATGTAAAATGTCATATCATAAAGTTGGACATCTGCTTACAACATAACCTTGAAATATCAACAATTTTTAAATCAGCATCATATATTTGTTCTTGTGAAAATGTCGAATTTTGAGCTGAATGAGCATCATTTCTATTTATGACTTTAGGATTATGAAAATTCCACACTGTAAAGCAATGCAAAAAAGGAAAATCACTTTCGTGATGCGATTTTAAATATTTAAAAATTATTTTGAGGTCATTAATTTTGTCCTTTAAACCAAACTGAACACTATAGTGAATCTTGTCCCATACTCAGGTTCCTTTCCTCATCAATGTCCAATTCAGCATCTTTTTGCAGTTCTCGAAATTTCATGGAATTGATTTTCCATTTTCAAAATATCATATTCTTTTAAATGTTTCCACCCTTTCATCGTAATCTTCAACGCTGCTTGCAACACTGCATTGAAATTTAAGTGGGAAAATTCTGATTCATACTTAACAGGAAAGTAGTCTTGATGAAGGATATCAATCTGCACATAAAAATGAGAGTTGGTGACGATACGCAAGAATCTATTTTGTGCAACTTGTAGTTTATGCAGGTTCGAATCGGTGGCTGCTGCTCACGACAGAGAAACATGTCGTAATAGTTCAAATAATAGCTAAGTAAATCAGTCTTTTTTGCTAAATCCAGCTTTGAATATTTGCTTATATGATAGGATATAAGCATTAAAAAATCTTCATGGCCTTATTTCTGACATTTAAAATGTCAGGAGTCCATGTAAGTTTATGATTTGAGTATCACGCTTAAGCATTTGATTTCCTTAACAGGTACAGGTTCATTGAAGACTAATAAATCCGTCTTGAGTGATGCATTCCTTTTCTTCGTATAAGCATTGATATACACTTTCCAGTGCTTGCATCAGTCCTGAAAGAAGGGGAATATGTTGCTGAAGTTTTTGAATAGCAAAACTGATGTTGGCGGACTTTACTGCGTAGCATGCCAATATAGAATTCTTGTAATAGTAAAATTTTAGAAACATAAAACAAGTAGATTACAGGTCCAATAATGGAGTCCTGTGGGGTACTAGCATTACTTTTCAGTAGAAAGAGCATCATCCATAGACACTTTGAATATAGGGTCAGAAATAAATAAGTAGAGAATCAATTTTTCAGGTGAAATCCAAGTTTAGGGATAAGGCCGGATGTGGTTAAATGCTTTTGCCACGTCTAGCATGAGCATAGCAATGTTAAGTTTGGAATGCAGGTTAAGCTGTTTTGTCGCAGAGAGATTTTCTTGGAAACCGAATTGTTCCATAAGTAGTAAGTAAAGGTAAATGCTCCATTCTGTTAAGATTCATTTCATACACTTTGCCAAGTCCAGGTAATAAACTAATGGGTCTAAATCCATCAGGCTTGGTATGTCCTTTATCCAGTTTCGGAATGAGAATGATTTTAGCTTCTTTCCATCACTTCAGAAAGTAAGAGAGAGTCGGGTAGGCAGTGAGAATGCTAGCAATTTTGCATATCACATTATTGGGAGATTTTTGATAGATTTATTGGAAATGTCAATACCATGGGCTTTTTTCTTGTTGAGTTTTTTAATAATTTCTTTAATTTCAGCTGTTGTAGTCAGAGTAATGACATTGTTTGCAGTTGGAGTGTCTAGCCAGTCACGAACTTTGCTGAGCGCATGCAATTCAAAATCAGGATGTGCCGGCCAATCGTTTATCATAAATTGGAGTTCTAAATGATCACCTTATCTTGATTAGAAATTGACGCACAATTATAGTAGAGAGGGCGAAAATTCTTGATTAGAAATTGACACACAATTACTATAGTAGAGAGAACTATCTTTCGGATCCAGATTAGTAACTTATCTTGCCAAAATTCTTCTTTATGTTATTTGATGAATTTTTATTCTTAATATTCCTAAGGCTGGGTCTAATGTAAGATGATAAAGTTTTCGCATCTTATTACGCTGCCTGATCAATTGCCGAATATTTGCAGGGAGGCAGTAGATTTTATCATGATTTGTCATGACATCACTGGCATCTGTAATAGCATTTTTAATAGTGAGTAAATCAACTACAGCATCAATTTGCGGTGCTGTTATTAAGTTGTATAAATTTAGTACATTATTTTTGAGATTTTCAACTAATGGCCAGTCCATAGTTGTTTTATTCACAGGGTATCCGGTTTGAATACAAGAGTTCCAATCATAGGCAGATGGTCTGAATTCATGTCATGTTTCACAACAAGCTACTCGATAAGACGATATCAAGTATGTCTGATTATTCTATCCTGCTTGGTCACTGAGTGTACTTGGAAGGAGCGTGGATAACCACAAGATGATTGGTGATGTAATTACGTATATTTCTGTTAGAATTAGTTTGTTAACAATTCCATGCAACATTCTTAGCATTTAAGTCTCCTACCACAATGACAGGAGGAAGGAGAAAATATAAAGTACTGTCATTTAATCTGTTCTGTGGGGGGTTATATAATGCACTAAAATAGACATTTTTATAAGTAGGTAATGTGGCACATACTGTGACTTGTTCACAATTATTAGCTCTATTTACACTGATAAGGCAGGAGGGAAAGTTTTTATATATATAAATCATAACACCTCCACCACGATAGTTAAGTCCATCGCAGCAATTTGCATGAGAATTAGCAATGCAAAGACATGGCATTTCAATAATTTAGTCCGATATCCGTCTTTTTTAGTCGATATCTGTCGACTTATATATAAAGTGCTGCAATTTGTGCAAATGAGAAGGAAACTCGCAGTTGTTCCACACTGTGAAGCGTACTGTTGAACACTTGTGGATGTAGTTATCCATGAGATGGAACAGGGCGAGTAGTATCTTGAGATGCGGATTTGTTATATTGTGATGATTGTTTAAATAAACCAGAAGCCAGCCTCTTTAATCACGGAAACAAACATTTTGAGCTCAGATAAAATGAGTGTAGCTTCTGTTAGGACTTTACGTACAAGACACCAGTCAGGACTTATGCACATGATTTGTTAGTAACAAATCAGTCGGTGTAGATTTTGGTTTGCGGAATAGCCTTGGGCTTGGAGAATTTCTCGCAGCCTCTGAAATTTGCTGTAAGCAGTTTGCACATCATGGAGGTTCAGATTTATCCTTTTCATACTGTTAGAATTTATGTGCATCACCACATTTGACACATCTGGGTTTGTGATGGAACCTTTGGCACCGATAACACTGCAAGGGTCCCACATGTCCTTTATATCGCTCTACTTTTACTACTTAGTCTACTACTTGCTTTTAACTCAAAAATTTTCCAAGAATTTTATCTAATTTACATCAGTTTTTCTTCTCTTTAGCATAAGTTTATCTGTTTCAATAAACAAATCAATGTTCTCTCTAGTCTCTGCTTCATCTCCAAATTGGTTAATGTTTCACCAGAGTACCTTTGAAAAATAATTTTCTCTGTCTTTAAAAATCAATTTCTTTTTCAATGAATTTCTTCACTTTACAATTTTTAAGATTTAATTAAATATTTCTGCTATTCTAAAGAACTGCTTGTACTTAAAATTCATAGGAGAAACTGTTAATTTTATTACTTTAATAATATGTTGAGAATAAATATGAAATGATAAATTGGTCAAGATTGGTGCCAGAGCCAGTGTGGCAGAATTTTTAAAATTTAATGAAGCACCGAGCAACAAAATTCAGGACAAAAATTTTAGACTTTAGGGCAGGCACTGAGGTATGTATAATATATGGACATATATGATGAATCTTTTAATAAATCATCAGTTTTCAGTTTCTTTGATTGCTTCAATGCTTTTGTCTAGTGGAAAGATAATAAAATAAAGGTAAGATAAACATGTTAAGAGAAAGACTTCTGCATCAAAAGAAGGTGCAAGGTCAATACAAAATAAAAATGATCCCTCCCAACTCTAAGAACAACCCAGATTTTTTTGGGGGGGGAATTCAGAAAAGGGAAGTGTGAAGTGAATTTTCAAAAGAAAACTGATATTCTGAAGAAATTGCATGGAAAAAAACTCTTATTCTGAAAAATATAAGACAAATGAAACTAATTTAAAAGTAATTACAGAAGTATTCTGGAAACTATTTTGCAGCATTTATTATTTTGTTCATTTTCTAGAATAAAAATATTCTAAGTTACATAAATGAAAAGTAATGCCACTTTAAAATAAGGTAGGAGAAAATAAAATTAATGTAATATTATTTTTATGATATTTATCAATGTGAGATTAGTAGTGTTAATAATAAAATTTTAAAAAAAAATTTCCTTGAGTAAAAAATTTTGATTACAAAACTGATCTTGAAATCGAATGGTTGATAAGTAACTGCACAGAATAAAATAACTGATATCCCAAAAGGGAAAAATTTGTTTTTGATGTAATTAACTCTTCATTTTCAAAAAAGAAATTATTTTGAAATGTTTACATATCAATCAAGGCAGAGCCTCCTGCCTGAAACTGGAGTATCTAAAATTTATATTAAGTAGGAACGAATTCAAATGTTAATATATATTTGTCGATGCGTCAAAGGACCATACAACCAAACTATGACATAACTGTTTTAGGAACCAATGAAAAATAGACTTGCAATGGCATTTTGTGTGCACTGCAGATTGTATTAACATAAGTTGACTACATAGCATGCAAATAAAGCCTTAATTAAATACTAATATTAATAAAATAGCATTGTCATCAATACAACATTTAAACACTAAAAACTTCTATTCAAAATGAGTTGGAAATTTCCTGCTAATTGCAAGCTGAGAGCTAAGTTATATTTGTGAAATAGCTACCAATTATTCAAAGTCATATTTTATGTATGGTGTTATAATTTCTATTACAAAAAATACATAAAGTTTTTTTTAATAAGAGTTTATATGCAAGACATATATTACAAAATATGATAATGTTTATTACAAGACATTAAAATCTGATGATGCGAATGTTGTAATAGATGAGCAGTATTTTCACTGAGTGGTCAAAGAATGGTACATTTTTACAACCATGGATGCCATGCAGGGTCCATGCGACATAAATTATCATGACTATTAGCTGCAGCAACTAAAGTACTCATTTTACTTTCAGATACAGTAAGATCGAATGCAGCAAGACCTAGAAAGCAATGATATGAAATTATTAGAACAAGATATTAGAATAAATTCAAGGTTCCCAAATTAAATTCAGTATTTAATTTTTCCAACCAAAGTGAATAAATTTAGCATTTACAGATAAATAATGCTATGCAAATAAATATAAAAACTTTTGATTTGACATATAAAAGTTAAATTGGTAATAAATTCCTCTTCTAGAAATATTATAGCAATACTAAATAAATAAATTTGAAACTGTTGTTAGAAAAATGGCATGCATGTTTATTGAAGGAAGTAGTATGCTAGTTTGTACCAAAATGTTTAATTGAATAGATACCATTCTATGAATTTTGGCTAAAGAAGTTTTATGAGGCGCAGTGGCTAGTGCGTCGCGCAGCAGCACCACAGGTCCGGGGTTCGATCCTCGGGCTGGGCAAGGTTGAGTTTAATCCCTTGAGAAGGTTATTCATTTGAAAGAAGAGTTATTCATTATTCATATCATGAGAAGGTTATTCATTATTCATTTTGAAAGTGCTGGTGTGCAGTAGAACGAGAAAGAAGATCATCAGAAAAGGTAAGCCTTTTTTACCTTTATTCTAAGAATGAGTATCTTGTTAATCATAACACTATGGACATTGTCATGAAAAGTATTGATCAATATGATTTTTTTAAATCAATATAATTTAGAAAGGCAATCTCGTAAAATCTATTTTCTAGAAAACCCTAGCAGGTTTCTATGTAGGCATGCAGCCAGCTCATAACATTAATTGCATAAATTTAAAACATTTCTTAAGTAATAAAACTTCATAAGAATACTGATAACATGTTTTTTAAATATCTTTTAGGCACATTATCTGTAACAAAAAATATCAATAAATGATATTTAAGGGGAAAAAAATCAATGCCAAATTATATTAACTGAGCCCTTCATGGGAAACTGAAAAGTGACATAAAAAATCCAAAGTTTTGAAATTAAATACCTGGGTCAATTTTTGTCATGTGAGAATCAAACATTTTGCATTTTATTTTTAAAAATGAATATAAAATTTTCCTAAATATTAGTACAGGGAGCCAAGGACCATATGTAAAACTAATTTTTAATTTTTCGAAGAATGATTAAGTTTAAAATTGTTTAAACATGAATATTTGCATACTTTAAAACATTTCTGTAAATGTAGTTTATGTCTACGAACAACACTTGTAAAAATAAAGGCTGTGTGGATGCAGTATATATTAATAATAGCACACAACTTTCTAGATCTCATTTGCTTTTTTAAATAAAGTGGTGGCAAGTTACACTGGTCATTAAAATAAAAGGATAATGAGAAAAATAAGCTCACTAAGTTAATGTTGTAGCCAATGTCTAATGCTGTAATTATTTATGTTAACTGAACACAAAAATGAACTTCCGTGCATACATTAGCACCAGAAATATGTAAATTCGGTGACTGACAATTTGCAGCGCACTGGACACAGAATTCCAGTCTGTAATGTTGTTTAACCTTCTGAGCACCATGAGCAGCTCAGAAGGTTAAAGTGAATGTGGTTTTTGAGAGTGATCAGCATTCAGTAATTATGGCTCAAAGGCATCATTTCAGTGGAGATCAAGTGCCGAATAATTCGTAGAATCGAGGGAGGTCAAACACAATGGAGATTGCCGAAGATTTGAATATCCCTCAAAGTGTCAAATTAAGAGTTTGAAGCCACTTTATAATCAGTGGATTAGTTGACATACAGTCTGGTCAAGGCCAACCAAGAACAATAACTGCATCAGAAGAGCATTTTCTGTCATTGTCGGCTCGAAGAAACCATGAAGCAACTACAAGAGATTTGGTTTTAGAACTAGGGTACAGGAACTCGAATTAATTAGCCAATCTACTGCAGCATGAAGGCTTAATGAGGTTGGACTGTACGTGAGAAAACCAATGGTTTGTGACCCACTCACTCCAGCTTCCAATGAGGTCCACTTAAACTGATAATGTCGTTGGGTTAAATGGAGTCTAGATAACTGGACTTGTGCACTGTTTACTTCCAAATCCAGATATAGTCTGAACACATAAGTTGCCTTTCCTTTTCCATGAAGTATCCCATTTCTGTGACCGTGGTTTAATGGTCGAGGAAGAATCATGACAAATGGCCGCACCAAGCTTTCAAGTAAGTTCTGTAACTGCCTGGTGATATATAGACAAGTAGAACTCCAAGTTAGCCTGCTTAGGGATATTGGTGGCCCAGATGACAACACTTGGCCTCATCGAGCATATATGCTGTCTGTATACTTACAAACAGACGATATCATTCTCGAATAGACTGGCCACTTTACTCACCCAACTTAAACCCTATTGAGCATGTGTGGGGAACCTTATGACGGCGAATTTCAGCATGCTCATTCCTCCCTGGAGCCTCCCCCTCCTGAAAATATGCAATCAAGAGAGATATGCATATTTGTTCAAGGTAACCATATCCCTTATTGAAGAAAAATGTTTCCAAAAGAGGTAACTTAATTTTTTCATCATTGCATAAATTTGGTTTTAATTCCAATATTTTGCGAATAGTCAACTGCCAAACACTGTAATTTATGTTTATTTGAAATAAACTTCTTAATATTTCAGAAACCTAATCTGTACATTTTTCCTGACTTGCCAGACACTAAAATAAAAATAAAATAAAGTTATTTTCCATTTCAGAAATCATGTACTGTAATTGCAGACATAAATAAGAATGCTAAGAAATTACAATTATGTAAAATTATACGCATGCTTATTATATATAAAATATAAATTCAAACAACACTTAAACCAAACATATGCACTTTTATTCTTTGAGAAGATTAGCCAGTAGTGTTATCTCTCTAATAAAAGGGTGCATTTTCTTTGAGATTCCTGATAAAACCAGTTAGATTAACATTACATATCAATACAATTATGAAAATTCTATATTCACTGAGAGGTCTACCCCTGAATTATCCGGTGGACAAGTAGATTAAAGTGCAGAGCACTCACTGTTAATTTAACGAAGTTTAGCTCTCAGCAACTGAATAGACTAGTTATGTAAGATTTTGTTTTCTCACTAAGTCATATGTAAGAGACAATTTTGTTTTCTCACTAAGTTACATTAAGAGACAGTCTCTTTAGAAAGTCTTCTCTGAAGATACTCTTCCTTTCAGGTTGATAACCATAAAAAAGTACTTTCCTGTAACTGACATGCCTAATTTTCACTCAGAATTTAAGAAGAAAAAGTTGCCAATATTTCCTGATTTAAATGCATGCTTGCTGTACAGTAAATTAAGACATCAGATATGCTAAATTTACTCATAGAAAACAAATTAATTTATAATTTAGAGGTTGCAGAAAGAGGAATATAAAATTTTAGCCGTAACATAACCTCCTTTACATTATAAACATACTTTGCATCCGAAACAGTTCAAATTTATACTCTGATTAACAACTATTACCACACTAAAAATCTAACACATATGCAAAATTCACAGCATCTTTTACTCTTATCCAGTTTTAAAACACTATAACAGTAGTTTTGCTTAGCTTTATAAATGAATGTAAATAAGAATTTAAAATATGCAATTTAGTTACATAACATTTAAACACATTAAAAGAACATTAATTCTGGGAAAGGAAAAAGGAAGAACTGGTAACCTATTACTAACAGCACTAATGGAACATTTGCTTAGATAAAACTTACTTTGTAATCTAGTATTGATTGTATTAATAGCTTTATTAACCATTTGAATTATAATGGCACCATCAGCATCTGGCTTGGAATCATTCGACTGAGAATCATCTTGTCTCTAAAATTCATAGAACATAATTAAGTAATAATAGTAAAAAAGCTGTCAAGATGTAGATTAAAATATATAACAATAAAATAAATTCAAAGCATGGCTATACATAATTATTAGATATTTAATGTTAACATGAACTCTCAGTAAAACACAACACTTTGATTACCTTTAATATCAATACATTTTAAGGATAATCTTCAGAAATTCATGTTCCTGATCATGACAGAGCATCAACTTATTTTTTCAATGCACTGAACCAATATATCTGAATTTAAGGATTATCTACATTTGAATTTTGTTTATTTAGCTCTTCTGAATGAATGCATTAAGTTGCAAGTGTTCGGCCATTTGAAAGAAATACTAACTATACTGAATATTTTATACACTAATTTAAGACACTAATGATACATATTAAAAAGCTTAAAGATGAAACCTTATTCTATATTGAATTTAGGAATAAAGTTTTTTAATACTGAAAAAATATTTTACTAGATATTTCGGTACTTTCCACCTATCTGCACTCCCAGTGAAAAACCATGAAATTGCAGTTGATTTTGGAGAACATTTCTTTGAATATCTTTTATCCGTTTCAATGATGTTTCAAGTGCTGCCTTTTTTTTTTTTTTTTTACATTCCTCTTTTTCCATACAAGACAAGCACAATTCTTGGTTTTTGCACTGTTGTTTTCTCCATGTACACAACAATTTGTCTTCGTTAAAAATAAATAAATAAAAATAAAAAAATAACACTCTGAGATTTGTAGAAACTTGACTTCACATACACCTCACCACCAAAATATTAAAATGAGAAGACAAAAACAGGCACATTTTCCCTTTAACACTTTCAGGGAATGTATATAAAAGAATTTAAATTGTGGTAAAATTTTGCATGAATTGTAACTTATGAACACCACAATATAACACACAATTAAATCTAGAACGAAATCCCAAATTTAGAGAGTCCATATATATTTTTACACCACTGCTCCAGTAAAGTATTTTTTTTCCATGCAGCTGCCAATTGTTAATTTTTGCTTTTTTAATCTATTCTTGTATACTTTTGATATGTGTCTATAGAAATCGGTGCTTGAATACACTTAATGTAAGTCTGACGACAAAAAAGTTCTAAAATTTCTCTACAAATTAAAAATTTTAAAAATAAAATTTGTTTTTAGGAACTTTGATGATGCCTCCCAGTTGAACATATTTATGTAAAATACGCATAAAAAGCTTTTGAAAGTGATTTAAATTGAATATTATTATTTTATCAAAAAACGTTAGCAAATATAACACCGCATGAGTAAATCATATCATGCTCTAGTATAATGGCTACAAGCAAATTAACTTAGCTGCAAAATAAAAAATTAAAAAATGAATCAGCTGAGAAATTAAAGTTACACTTTTAAAATTATTATATTTTATGCTTTAGATAAAATATAACAAGAACATGCTTCCTGCTATGATACCAAGACCTCCCCCTCTTGCTACACACTTTCTCGATTACCAAGTACCATAAGGGCCCCTTTTTAATTTTTTGTAAATACAGGTTCTAATATATAATTTTATTGAGGAAGAAAAGCCATTAAATAATTTTATTATTTGATACACCTCAAAGCTCTTATTTCGATTTTCAGCTCCTAGGGATCCTCGGGGACCCTTTTTAACTTTTCGATAAACAAGGCAGTAATATATAATTTTGCTCAAGAACAACATCTCTTCAATAGAGGTTAAGTACAAACACACCTTCAGCCCCCCCCCCACACTGTCAGGCCCATGGGCCCCGTAGAACCAGTGGATGTATTCCTTTCAAAGATAAATGTTTTGCATCTAAAGCTGGCCTTAGAAATAGTCCCCCACAATTCATCAATTGTGTAGATTTATTTTGAAACTTGTATCTTTACGTAGGAGAAAAATTTCTCTTGTGTTCTCTAGCTTCTCACCTGAAATTACAAAGATGATTCCCTAAAGCATAAAACCATGCCTTCAAATCAGCAGATTTTCCATTCCACTACCAGGTGAAAACCTGAAGTACATGCCTATTTTCAGTGTTTGTGAGTGTGCTTTCCTTTTGTGCGATCTTATTTACACCTGCTAATATGACAAATTAGTTATCAATCACCTCTTCATTTTTACTGCATTCTAAGGCTTTAAAAACACGAAGTGACTGGTGTCTTTCGTGGCTAATATGCCATATTTAACCTCTATAATTATGTAACATTTTGACGCCAGGCGAAAATTTTGAAATCAATGATTTGTCTTGGGGAAAAGGTGATGTGGTGAAATTAAAATTTTAGTTAAACAGAGATAAATGAAAACTTGACTGTAGTAAGCAAAATATAAAAAGAAAGAAACTAAAATACTTTTATTCATTCCTAGCACAGAGTCATCAAACTCCCCATGAACATAATATTTAATCATAAACAACCTGTAAATTAATTGTAAACAACTGTATAATACTATTTTTAAACAACTGTAAATAAACTTTGTTACCCCATAGAATAGAAAGGGAGAAGCCTGGTACTGCCATCTATTGGCAAGATACCTTCAGTATGGGCACTGGTATATTTCATATACCGCTATTAAAATCGTGTAATTTTTTCTGCAACTATCAATTTTGATTGAAATGCAGTAAATATATAAAGGTTAAGCATGTGTGTGCCAGATCGAAGATTTTGAATTTTTTCCTCTCCTCCAAAAGAATTTATGATATATTCAAACATGATACTTTTGAACGAGGTATATTAATTTCAGAGCTGAAAAATATTGGCATTCATAGGGTAGTGCAGCCATTTAGAATCAAAAGGTAACACTAGAAACTCAAGATTACAGCTTTCTGCATAGAAAAATTAGCATTTTTTAGAAGGTTAAAAATTGACAAACTGTTGGTAAGTATCATACACAGGTGCCTTTTGGAGGGTTAAATAAGTCACAATATACTCTTTGCATTAAAATGTGCTAAATCCTAAATTAGAGAGAAATGCTGCAGTATGTGGTTCACTACTATGTTAGAATGCTGAAATTAGTATAGCAGGGATCTGAATCTGCAATCACACTGGTGAAAATGCTAGCAGAAGAATGGAAAGTTATCTGGGACTGCTATGTGAATAACTGGGTTGTCAGATAAGTACTTTTTGATGACAGTGCATTGTTTCATATGGATAAGCAGAAAGCACTGATATTTTTAACATGAAAATTACAAAGGATTCACCTTTTTATTCCAGGGTAGAGAATCTGTCATTCTGATAGATCATGAGAGCTGGTACTGACATTATATTTTCAACATTCATGCAACTGTATTAGGAAAATGAGAAATTTATTTTAATGCAACAACTGTATATTAATTTTGAAATCCTTTTCACAGATATTCAAAACAAATATATAATTTGGTTAGGAGAAAAGAAAAAAATCTCAGTTTTCTATTTATTATGCAAAATGGACTCTAAAAGAAACAGAAAAAGAATTTAAATTGAGTATAATGATTTTCTTAGCGCAAATATGTAAAATAAATCAACTTCAATTAATTTAATCAGTATGCTTTTGTTCTTTAATAGAGTATGATTATTTTCATAAAGACATTTCAATATCTCTGAAATGTATCAGGTGAATAAATTACAGTTATATAATGAATATCTACAAACAGCTTTGACAATTTATATCTTTGGCAGTAACCTTAGTGATCATGATGCCTGATGAAAAAACCTAAACTATGAAACTAAGCAACAGAAGTTCCAAAGAATTTTCACATTATCTTTAGCTTACTACTGTAAATCAAAATGGTTTCTCAACCTCTCCGGCCCTTAATCACGGCTGCACTAAACATAAAATTAAACAAATCTTCTGAAAATACTATCTTAAAAAAGTTTTACATAACTGTGTGATGTAATTTTTCTTCATAATTTTTAAAGATTTATTTAAATTAAAGAGGAGGGGCAAACAATGCAGATTTACCTTTTTATACCAAGCAATCATTTCATCTCTTAAAATTGCTCTGAGTAAAGATGTCACTTTAAAATTTGGCATTGCAAGACATCTTGCAGCAGCTACCATGGATGCAGTCATAGGCCCACACACTCCAATTGTCGTAATGAACTCGGATATATTTGGAGTCAATCGAAATGGAACAGGTCGATTAGCATCTAGCTCACCTAGAAAGATTATTTAACCAAATCAATCACCCTATTAAAAGATAATAAACTTGCAAATACTGACATACATATTTTAATATATTATATCAGTTTAACATTAAGAAATATTAGTAATTATGGAACTATTAAGTTGCTCATAAATTACTTAGAAATTTTAAATTATTAATTTATTAAAATGAAGAAAATAAAATTTAATTTAATTTTACTCAAGAAATAATATTTTAAGGTCAAACTTATTTGCAATGAAGTTTCTTCAGTGAAACAAGCATTACAGATGATAAATTTAAGTCTGAAAATCTAGATGCCAGAAATCAGGAGAGAGGGAAAGACAGACAGAAACAGAGTCAGTTGATATGCCAGGAGTGATAGCATATAATACAATAATTGAAGGGAAAATATTAACTGATTAACAACATTTACAATGCTGATAAATCAGTGCTTTGTTGGAAATTCATCAAACTAATAATTATTATTTTTGAAATACATTTTTATTAAAATTTCATTTTTTAAAATATTGGCAATGTTTTTTCCCCTTTTAACTTAATCACCAGTAAGATTGATAAAAATGAATTACAAGAGGATTCAAGCTTTAGGAGGAAAGATCAACTTGCATATATCCTGGTGCTTCAGATCAACATAAAAGTAAACTCGCAATAATTAGTAAATGCCAATATCAATTAAATTTTTAAAGGATTTTTAAATTTAGAGGAGGCAATAAAGATGAAGAAATATCTTGAGCTGGTGAATAAGAAGTATATCAGCCTTGCAGAGTTTACTGAGCCAGTTATTAACATTTTTTACTTAAAAAAAAAGGGGGGGAAAGGGCCATATACAAGATAGCACATAAAAGGTTGCAAAGAAAACATAAATAGCGCAACAGATAAATGTAAAGGCCCACCTGTAAAAGGTTTCAAACGTTACTGCTAACTGATATTTAAAATTTTTTTAGGAGGGAGAGAACTTAAAACCTATAGAACAGTGATTCTCAACCTTTTTTTTTGTTGTTGTGGTACACTTTTAACAATTTCAAAATTTGGCGGCACACTAACAATAAAAAGAATTTTACTTATATGTAATACACTATGTAAAATAATTTATGATAATAATTTTCAATGTTAAATAAAATAATATGTACAACAAAAAACATGTTTATTGCATAATTAATTACAAATTATTTATAAGAATACATTTTATGCGAAATTTGAGCTTGATGATTTTTGATAATATCGTTTATATTTGGTTGTAAAAATGATAATGCCACTCTCATTTTGTCATCTACATATAAAAGTGTTAATCTCTTTTTCATTTTTATATTTGTTAACGCTGAAAATCTGAATTCACACAAATAAGATGTAGAAAATTGTAAAAATATTTTTAAAGCTTTTTTGGCTATCATGGGATAATTGCCTCTAATTTTAATACAAAACAAATTAATTGACTCTTCTGAATATTTTGAAATTAAATCTTGATTATTACAGACTGAAATTAGTTCTTCCTCTTCATTCAAAGTTAATTCATATGCAGATGTATACATTATCACAAAGGGATTACCAACCCAAAACTTTTTTTATATCTAAATTTGGGAAATAAAGGATAACTTTCTCCTCTAGTGTTGTCAAATAGTCAACAACAATTTTATGAACAGTTTTATAGAGTCTTTTGGAACTGACTTAATCTTTTCCAAATTACCTTCCTGTGCTTTGTTCTTCCATAAAGTTATTATTACTTTTTTTGAATCCCACCAGTTTATCTGTTGAGTTTAAAATATTTTCTTTTGGTCCTTGCACACATTAATTTATGTTATTAAAAATAAAAATATCAGATAAGTAAGCTAGCTTAGCACACCATATTTTATCTTTCAACAGATGAACAAAACCACCATTTTTATCTCGTTTTTTAATTCAAGCATGTGAGATAAAACGTTTCCTCTGGACAACCACCTTATTTCCATGTGCAGTATCAAGGATTCGTATTTAGCTTCCATAGCTTGGCATAAATGACAAGATAAGCAATTTTTAATGATTTTGATTTCATATAATTAACCATTTTAACACATTCTTCCAGCACTATTTTCAATTCTGATGGCAGATATTTTGTAATAAGTGCTTCCTGATGCAAAAAACAATGGGCAACTAATTTATATCTGCATTCATTTCTTTCACATGTGCCACAAATAATTTTATATATTCAGTAGCACTATAAATGCCAATACACAAATTCCATGAAACTAATTTCTTGGTAAATACAATTAATTACATCAAAAATGTTTTCCAGTTGTACAATCAGATAACTCATGAGGGCATAAAAATTGATCAATTATATCATTTTCGTGAATGAATCAAACAAATGCAATTAATTGTGCCTTTCTTGTAATATCTGTTGTTTTGTTTATTTGTACAGCAAAGTTTGAATTTGCAAGAGTTTTTGCAGTATTTTCTTGAATATATTGCAACATGTCTTTAACGCTGCGATGAATTGTGTCACTTGTAAGTGGTATTTTACAAATATCAATATTTGCTGATCCACCAATCATTATTTTTACAATTCTGCGATAAGCGGGTAATATAATTTCTTGAGTAAATCCATATTTTAAGAAATCATCATTATATTTTTGATGAACAGTATATTTTTTTGCAGGAGGAAACATCTTTATTTGTACTGGGCATCGGCTTACCAGCCTGATTGCTAACATTGTTATTATTATCATTGTTATGTTTTTTTAATCACTTATCTATTTCAGAAGGTTCTTTTAAGAAATAAATAATTTTTTTCAAAAATGTGAAAAAAATTTTGTTTGGGTTTAATTCAGAATTGTAGTAAAATAATACACGTATCATATAAATTCAAAACAAAAGTAAATTAAAAAGCCTATGGCTTGCACTAAAGCTGCAAAGTAATAAAATTCATAATAATTTATAATACGAAAACTTTCCACATACCATCTCCAAGGAACAGAAATTCAATTTAAAACCATGAGTGAAAAAAATTTAGCCAGTATTTTAATTAGTGTTTTCTAGTCCTCCTTTGCTTTAAAACTGCTAAGAAAAATCTTTAATCGCAAAAATACCAACATCAAAAGTAAAAATTAAGTATTGAAAAAGTAGCCATTGTCATTGATCGAGATTAATCGACTTATGAAGGGGATAAACCAATCTACCATCAATTAACAATAAGTAAATTAAGCGAGAGCGTTTTATCTTACTTCCAAGTAAGCATCAAATTATTTTCTAGATCCAAATCAGAAGTCACAATTAATACTCAATCAAAATAAAGGCATTAGTCCATTTAAGGCAAAAGAATCCTGTTAAACAAAATAAATAGCAAATAATCTTTTTAAATTAAAATTTCTCATTGAGAAAACAAACTGAACGGGATGCTTACTTTAGAAGACA
>KK119490.1:263013-358640 GCA_000611955.2 Stegodyphus mimosarum
TTTCCCTAGTAAATTTACATATTATATATATTTTTTATATACTTCGGCTTACATTTCTAGATTACAGCAAATTTTTACAATACAGAAGAAGAAAATAATATACTTGTTTATAAATATCCAGCAAGGAGATGGATGACTCATTATCTTCTACTAGCCTCAACTGCGGACTAATAGGAACTACTCTAGGTACAGTGAAATTCAGGAAACGTTTAGAAGTTTCCTTTTGTTTCCCAAGGTAATGATTCAACATTCTTAATAGTTGCAGCACACGTTCTTCTTTTCTTGCATCACTTAAGCAGGCATCATTAACTACTAAGTATGGATATATCTGTAAGAACAAAAGAAACTTAAAAAATTGGGGGACAGCTAATATACATATTGTAAATACAAAAATAATTTTTTGAAAACAATAAATGTTAATCTTTCACACTGTTTTATTTAAATGTTAAGATCCAAACAGGTGTGTTAGTATGCAGTCACCAGATTTAGGAGAATAGTGCCTGCCCTTATAATTAAAAAAACCTTGTTCATTGTTACGTACTTCAGTTCACTGTACGTTGAACTGAAGTAAGTTTATTGGAGCTTTTAAAAATTTTTCTAACCTAATTTGTTATTTTATTTACATTTTTTTTACATGTTTTGACCTCATAATTGATTTGATACTTGTGTATTGTTCTAATGATTTTCACATTTCAAAATGAATGTTTTAAATCGATTTACATAGTGTAGGGGAATTCTTGGCATGTATATGGGTTAGCTAAATTTTGGGCTTTGAAAACGGTATAATTTTTATACTTATGCATGACAAGGATGAAACATGATGTCTGAGCAGTTGGGAAGAGGGTGAAATAAGCTAATTTCCCCCGATGAGTCAGCATTATCAATTGTTAAATTTTCCGTAATATTGCTAAATTCTTGTTTAATTTGCTTTTCTACAACTATTAGCTAGTGCTTGAAAGAAATTTTCTTATTGATTCAACTTTTTTTTAACAATATTTAAAATTTATTTTCAAATTTTTTTTTACCTTTTGATTTAAAAAAAATTAATGTTTAATTTCTTCACTTTCTTGTTTTCTACTTTTAGGTTTTGGTCCTTTAATGACTAAGTTGATTGGAAATAATGTTACTTCCAGTTGTGATTCCTACTTTTTACTTAATTGGCATTTTTGATAGGAGTATTCTTATTTTTAATTTGATTATTATTATATGTGTGTGTGTGTGTGTGTGTGTAACATCAAAAATTCATTATTATTGCTTTTTAATTTGACATTACATTACCCATCATTAATTATAAGTACTTTAAAAACTATTTCTTTTCTTTTCTATCAGCTACCTGATATCACATTTTTTGGTTTTTACAAGATTGGCTAGCTTAAGCATTTCTTATTGCTTGGTTAATTTAAAGTTTTACTTATATATTATTTACTTTTTAAAATTTACCCTTTGAATGTAAATTATAAAAAGAATTGATGACTTATTTACATTTTTACAAAAGTAAATAATTCACAGTCCACCATCTGCTCAAGAGCTAATTTCACATTTTTCAGCCTGTTATCTTTGTTTTAGTGTTTTCACCTTACTCTGGTTGCTATTCCAAATTTGTTATTTTTTATTATTTGTATTTTTAATTGTTTATATACCAAAAAAACTTCCGTCATATACAACATCCATTACTGGCCATCTCTGCATCTCTATTTTCAAGAGCACCCTGGCTGGAATTTGCTTCCTTTAGTCCACCCAACCCCTTCTTAAACATTTACAGAAGTATTGAGCTAACTGCTGTTTTATCACATCCACAGCCTGTTAGGATTGGGTGGATAATGAACAATTTAATCTAAAGAATTATTATTTAAGTACTATTAAATTATTTGGCCTTGCTAAATTGTTCATTGGTCAGCTTAGAAACAGACTGTAACTTTACATTTCTTGAGCACTATCTTCCGATGGTGATTCATGACAAATGTCACTCTTTCATTGTTATGATCCTTATTAAAAAAAAAGTTTATCCTTTATTCAGCTTTCTGTAGTGGTTTATTCATTTTCTTTCTTCCTTTCCTTCTTCTTCATATCTTATTTTACTGTTTCAATGGAATATAACTTAAAGATGTTTCACCGTTTATTATATTTTATATATAGATACATATAAATGCATACTTGCCAACCTACGACAGTCAAAAATCAGGATATTTTTCTAAGAAATCGGGAGAATTTTCTCAATGACAAAAGGATTTTTTTAAATAATAAAAATATGTAGAAAGAAAATATATTTTTAATAATGAATTAAATTTAAATGGTTCTAATTAATATCTGATAGTTCAGTTATTATTTCTTACATGTAGTTATTATTCCTTACACATAGAAAGAAAAAAGCAGTTTTATTACTTGTACCTTCTAATAATAGAAAAATACTCTAATCAGTTTCCTTAATCATTAAATACTTATTAACCTGATCACTAATCATTGATTTCAAAACATGAATTAATGCAATTCTGACTATGGAATTGTGTTAAGAATATCGTACGATGGCAAAATAGAATGCACAAAAAAGGAAAAAAACTTTGTCTAGGTTCGAAGACAAAAATATAAATATTCGTTCTTCATTAGATAAAATTATAATAATCGGAAAATGTGTCCCTTGTCAAGCAATTTTTTAAAATTTTACGCTTATATTTTGTGGACATGCATTTCGGATTCCCATACACAAAGCAGAAACGTGCCAAATCTCAGTGATGAAACGACTTCAGTTTATTTTATATGCATCTGGAGGGAAAAAAAAACACGCTTTTAGACACCAAAAATCACTTTTCTTGGGGGGGGGGGGAAAAAAGGGGGGGGGGGAGGCAGGTTTTACCAGCATACATCCAAACTCATAAGCCAGATTCAACACGTTTTTTCATTAACTTATTTAATACCAATACAAAATTAAAATGTTTTAAATCTAGAAGTATACTGGCAGTCATATATACTAAAAAATTAGTAATGTTATCAGTTAATGTAATATATGTATCAAATGAGTAACGAGTATTTTAATCTGCTGAATTATTTGCTGAATAAACAGAAAAAATTATGTACTGGGACTGAATAAATTTTAAAACAAATTCTAATATCATCACCGAAAAACACTAGTCTTTAAATGAATTCTAATGTCGTTACCAAAAACAGTTGGAGGGGGATACAGAAGTATTAAGTCAAGCTACATAAAAATCGTGAGAAATTTTAAGAATAACAGAAAGTCGGGAGAAATATGCTAAAAATCGGGTTGGCGGGAGTGCGATCAGAAATCGGGAGAGTTGGCAATTCTGTAAATATATTTGAATATACATGAATTTCTCAAACACTTAATAATGCAAAAAAAAGTTAATACAATTTATCGTAAACTTTTATTACCTTTCCATTATGACCTTTAATGTACAATCTTCGAGCAGCAGTATTATGCTTCTGCACAATATCAACTCTTGGCATGAATCTTGATATCCGAACAAAATAATGATTATGCTGAAAACAGACAATACGGGTATATATAAATTTGACTTAACATACAGCATATTCATTTAAATTTGTACTTAATGTTAGCTTAGTACAGAAGCTAAGCAGTTATTCATGGTTTCTAATTTTTAAAGTCTAACTAAAAGCATAAATTAATTTTTCGTTGTTAAAAAACACTTTACCAATTAAAAGATATGATCAAAACTTCCCCTTCATATTTTAAAAATAAGACATCTCTTTCTTAAAGCAATTTACTAATATTTTCTTTATTTAGTTATAAAATGCATAATATTTACAATAATATCCAGATTATATAGACTTTTTTTTGTGTGTGTGTGTGTGTTTAAAATAATTTTATAAAACATATAAAACAGGGTTGCCACTCAAACAGGAGAATGAAATTCCCTGACTTTTCCAGGTTTTCCAGGTGTGTTTTAAGAAAATCCCAGTCTATCTGCGTAAATTTTGGCTGTGCTAAGAGGCAAATTAATTATGGTTTCACTTGAAAACACAAAAATTTGCCAATTAGATATGACTTATATATTATTCTCAAAGATTGCTATTATAACTATAATAGGAGTTGTTTTCTCCACTGAAGAATTGAGATTAGAATCTGCTCAATGTGGATAAAAAATGTTTTCTTTTCTGACATTTTGCAGCTAAACGAAAGAAAAAAATCTATTTAATGATATTTTTAAATAAATTTAGGTATTTTATATTTATTTAGCTTAATACATAAGCAAAAAATATGTGCATTGAATTGCGTGATGTTATGTCATCATACTGCTAGAATTAGTTTCAGGATTATACCAGAGAAAATTTCCGGAAATTTGAAAGTATTATTTACTAATAATAAATAAATTTAAGGGAAAGAAGCAACATTAAATGATATGAATAACATTAAAATAATTAAAAAACTGAATGACAATAATCAATGATATTTTGGAAAATATAGTTATATTAAATGGTTAGCCTAGATGACTGATTACTAGTTTTTTATTTTACTGCAAAATGACAAATAAGGCATTTCTTAAAAAGAAAAAAAAAAGTATTTAAAAGATTTTGTGGTAAAATCCTACTATACGCTACGGTCTTGCTTAGATTTTGAAAATTGCGCCAACACCAAAATGGCCTGTTTGCTGCTTCATCATAACGTCGCCAAATCCCGTGTGTACCGTACACCGAGGTTATTCTAACCTCCATGATAGCGCTATACTAGGATTAAACCGATTTTGTTTGATACAAGAATACCTTCAACATGCACTGCACATGCGAATAAAGTGATCGGCTTCCAACGTTGGCGCAAAACTCGCTTTTTGGGGGGATCGCTGTATGAAATTCCCCGACTTTTCCAGATTTACACTAAAATATTCGAATTCCCTGACTTTTTTGGTCAATTTTCGAATTCTCTGACTTTTTCCGGTTTTCCCGGTAGCGTGGCAACCCTGATAAAAGCAATGGTAATGAAAAAATATTTGACTTAACATTTTCTAACATTCAGCATTTATCATTAAACTTGTTAGCATATATTGTAAAATCTATGTAAATAAAGGCTAAAAGCATTCAAAAGAATATTATAGTATTATTTCAAAATGCACATGTAAACAAAGTCAAGCTTATAGACAGATGCAAAAATTTATATTAAAAGATAATGATATATTTAACCCCAACCATTTAGAAAACATTACAATGGAAACAACAATTTAACTATTTATAAAAGATGAACAGGGAAGACTGTAAAACATAAAATTAAACTGTTGCACTTTCATGAATAAAAAGCTAATTCAACAAATGAGGAAATTTCTAAATAATTTTGACTAAAGAATAGTCAACCATATTACCAAGAAGGGAAATGCATATACAGTGAACAAGTTTTATAAGTCTATCTTTGTATGGCAGGTTTAAATGAACTTCCACAGAGAAGTTTGTTTTGAATTGTATTTTATTCTTTACACATTACACATTATTTATAATTTACACATTACCCAGTATTTGTTAAATGTCATCTGCTAAGTGGCTGGATCATTACACAAGCTGATTTCCTAAATTACTGTTATTAATTTCTATATTTATTTAATCTATTTAACACTTCATAGTTTATTGAAAATATAAAGCTACCAAAGGATAGCCATCCAATAACAAAATTATCTCCACAGAAGGCTTCTTGAGAGAAGAAGAGTCAAATTTAAATCACATATAAGAAATATTACAGCAACCTCATGTAATCAGTCTTTTCAATATTCATCAGGAATTGAATTTAGGACAAATTTTTTTGGGCCTTTATCACTCAGCCACAGGTGAGATTTCGTTCACAAATATCTTTTCTAATGAAGAGGTTTATAAAATTATGCAGTATAAAAATACACATTTTAAATTATGTCAACTTTTTGGTAAAACTCCAGATGTAAGAAAATTAATAAATGAAGAATTAGATTTCCTTGAGCCTTTCTGTTTCAGTTTTGATCCATGATTTCCTCTTTCAATTTTGATTCATGACATCTAGTTTTACTTAGCATTTATTTGGAACTTTCATTTTCTCTAATATTATTGTTCTATATCCTAATTTTCTGTATTTTGATTTCTAAATATTAATCTTATAATCTTTTGATAATTACAAGACTTCACTATCAAAAGATGCTTAGTAATTTTTCATTGATAGTTATGTTAATTTTAAATGCTAGGTTCTTAATTCTGCAAATATTACATTTGTTATATTACTTCTAATCATTTTCAATATTGCCATAACTGATGAATAAAATTTTGCTGAAATATAACTTAAATATTTCAAAAACTATAAAAAATTTTCTATTTAAAAAATTCTTTTTAAGATAAATATTTAAAATAAGCAAGATCCACACAAAACAAATTTTGTGTATTATGCGAAATTTCTTAACATATTAATATTAAATTTTTTTAAAGTTTTAAATAGTGCTAATTCAGGAACAGAAAAATGATCTAATTTTATGCTTTAAAAATGGTGCTAAATTATCAGTATAAAAACATTATCCCGAAATGGAAATACTTGTAAAATAAACACAAATAGATGTAACAGTTTTTAAAGATCTAAAAAGTGAAAGAAAAAAAAATTACCCTGGGTAGAAGAAACTCTCCTGGAATTTCAATATCAGCAGTCTGTTGAGCAAAGTTGTTTAGAAATCTGCATTTTTCCTCAATAAGGAATGATCTGCATGAGAAACATTCGATTAGGTTACCAGAATGGACAAAGCACATATGGACTATACAGGTCTATATTATAGTCTTATTTGAGACAAATGAAGATTAAGATATCAATTATTTTTTAAAGCAGCTATCATACTTCGCAAAAACAACCTATTCTGAATTATTTAAAATAAATGTATTCTTTTTTAAAATCACTGTGTTGTTTTACAGTTCAGCCTATATTGCAGATCCGTCATATATATAAAAAAAACTGACATATATATAATAAAAGATAAAAGGTACTTAAAAATAAAATTTTTATTTTAAATTATTACTTCTTCATCAAACATGTAACCTGTAAAATATTAAATCAAAATTAATACTTATTCATCTAGTTTTATTTGGTATTTATTTTCTAAATAATGTATTACTACCACTGTAAATGAAAATGGCAAAGGCCTTTTCAAATTAAATAAAATCTAGATTTTAGTACAAACATACTTATGCAAGAGCTTTGTTTTCCCTTCAAGTATCTTGATCCATTTCTTCAGTTTATTTATTAGGTTCTGAAGCTTCATTGCCCCAGGTGCACTTAAAGGAAAACAAAACATTCATTACATGTGATGCACAGGCATTGACATATTAATATATTTTTCAAGTGCACTTAATAATTCATCGATTGTAAGGGTTTAAATATATAGATATAGAAAACTGAAAAACCTAACTTTAGGATATTTTAATGCAAATATGTATATAAATGATACAAAAAATTATGCTTGAGAATAGTGTTTTGGTCTTCATAAGATATTTTAATGCCCATAATTTATTAGTACATTCTCAGACAACAGAGAGGGAGAATGGAGGGAAGCATGATTCAGTTATCATATGAAAGTTCTTAAAAAATACTGCTGCATTTTTTGTTTGGAGAAATAAAAGCAGCAATGACTTGAATTTTCATTTTCAGTAGCGTATTACAGATCAAAATAATTGATAAGGCTAATGAATACAAATATTTTTTAATCTTCTAGAACAGAAACAAGATCCTGAACACTGTACATTACAAAGAAATAAATATTTGTGGATCTACATGTCTAAAAATTACTCTTCATGATAAAAACTGTTCACTAATAACAAATATTAGTTACTGTTTACTTATATAAACTATATAAAAACTTATAGTAAAACCGAACAAGCTCTCGGGCATAGTTACTATAAATGGAACAAAAGGAAGTGGGGAGAGCAGACCCTAAATAAAATACAGCAGACGGCTAAAATAATCCTCCATCCTAATTTAATGTACTAACTGCGAACATCAAATGTACTAACTGACATCACTTTCTTTAGTCCTGAACACACTGAAGGATTTAAATGCAATGGTGCCTTACATAATGAATTTAGTCCATTTACTTGGGATGCTGTTTACCCATCAGTGTTTAAAATGCTACACACTCTCAGTTCTTTCTTTTAGTTCAGTCGAGTCTTCTTCGTATTCCCCTGGAGGTGGACGACTCAGCTGTCCTTCTTAATCTTACATACTTGCATTTGATTTTTCAAAGATCTAGTTTCAAGTTCTTTGAAATAGTCTACTTCCTCTTCGACATAATATTGAAAAAATGCATGGTACTATCACTGAACAGATCAGCTACTCTATTGATCTCAGCTTATTCAGTTACCACCACTTGACTCTGATTCAGACCTCTATACATTTCTTTTAAGAAATGTTAAACGAGTCAATTTTTCTGCTTCTTCAAAAAGTCCTTCACAGTTTCAGCTCATGATAGACTCTGTATTCTCTACCTTCTCATCAGATGAAATTTTCATTTGGACATCCTCATGTTCCTGGTTAAACACAGCCTGAAGTTCTTCAGTGGTAATATAATATAAAGAAATATGTTTACCTGCCCACTTTTTTACTCTTTATCTTTAATATAAAGTAACACACAAATATACATATATGTCAAAATTTTACAGCATAAAAGACACAAGGAACTCTTAACAGCTTTCGATGTCCATCATGGCTGATGGTTAAGGCATACTGATGAAGATAACAAAAACTGGATTTCTACAAATCCACCAGTCTTTATTTTCGCACATAATCAAATCACTTCTTAGTAGATAAGATATTTCTATATCATAAGCAATTACAATATTTTTTATATGCACATTATATCATATTAGAATAATAACAAAGGAGGGCATAGCAGCACAGAAATGTGTGCATGGCAGGAGCTAAGGAAGAAATGCAGCAGAATAATGTAGTTATCGAGCCAAAAATATTTATAGTAAGTTTGATGTAATTGTATAGACAAGCATATGATTGGTTAATATTCGTTTCAGTTGCTCTTTTCCAGTAGTGATACATAACATAAAAAAATCTCTAATTTGGCAGAACAGATGAATTTAGGGGGACAGCACCAAATCTAGAATATTAATTTTGGGGTTGGCAATAATTTTTTAAAGCAGCTATCATATTTTGTTATATCTTACACACACACACACATATATATAAGAAAAAAATATGTAAATCAGCTTTATAATTTAATTTGGTAATAGCCTTTTAATTGCTCTTTCTTAATTTGGTTATTTCCTCTTTATTCTAAAAATAATAACATTTCTGGACTGCATCATTTCTAGATTAATCTATACCACAAAGCTTGCATAATGCTGATGACATAGTAATTGGGAACCTGAACTTCGAGAATTGAAACCTTTCTAACTCACACCAAAGCCTTCCTCTTTGTGAGCTTCCCATATTGGATAACTATGCACTTTAGCTTCTGTCTGAGTGCTGCTTGGACGCAATTTTGCTTCCTATCGCAAAAGTATCAAAATTTTTCTCAAAATGGGCACAATTAGAGTGCCAAGTTGAATAGTGGCCACAAATATGAATTTAAATAAAAAAGGGATTATCCCTCTTCAGTATGGATAAAGCTTGTACATCAAAAAACATTGCTGCACTTCTATGTCTAATATGTGTTCTTACGTCAGTTACTTCTAAAATTTACTTTCATCACACGCACACACACATGTATAAATTCAAGTGCCATTAAAACAAGAAGTGACAAATTTTAGCTGCATTCAATATATGACCAAATTTGTGTGTGGTTCATAATGTGAGACATTTTTTTAGTCAGTGAGTATTCTTGTTATGTGGGATATTCATCATGCAAGGCATTAACTGAAATTTTAAAAATCATTAATAGTTCAAAATGTGGCACATTTTTCAGTCCGTAAGATCATCAAAAGTTTCCAATGAGGGACATTTTCCAGTGGTGTTGTTAGGAGAGACATTTGTTATGAAATAACTACTGTATCATCACTGACTTTTCAAGTCTAATCCAACAGCTTAATTAATGATCCAATATATCGCAGCACTAGTCATTGGGATTCTGAAAATTAAATCTAAAATGTGAACATTATAAGTAGTGACTTGTCAAAATGGTGGATCCCCCCATTTAAATAGGTATATGTTAATCATCTATACTTCTGATGTCATAAATGTGCTGAAACCAGTATGCTATCTGCCTACAGTTATTTAATTAGTATACAGATATTTAGTTATTTTTGTTAAAATGTAACTGTTAAGTTTTTTAAGATATATGAGATAGCATCATTTATTCAAATTAACTAGGGTCAAGCCTATTTGAATAACATTTTGGCATTCTGAGATTACTCATTTTCACTGAAAAACATGTATTT
This sequence comes from Stegodyphus mimosarum, assembly GCA_000611955.2. NCBI lineage: Eukaryota > Metazoa > Arthropoda > Arachnida > Araneae > Eresidae > Stegodyphus > Stegodyphus mimosarum. Next base: position 273,358 of record KK119490.1, read on the forward strand.
ATCGTTAAAAATAAAGCTTTTAAAAGCGTTGATTTAAAAAAAATATTAGAGATGGCTGAAAATTTGGGAATGATTTTCGGATATGTTGTCATTTCAGTCAACCAGAACTTTACTACAATTCAAAGGACTCTTTTTCCAAAATTTCTTATGATGGGAAAATACAAATAAAAATTCTAAATGTGCATTTAGCCCTTTGCTGAATATTTCATTTTTTTGTTACATTCAATTTATTGTGCCTATCTCCAAATGCACAGAAACCTGCAATCAAATATTTTAACGAAAGAGAAAATTAACTTAATACCTAAAATCAAAATCTGCAGTAAACTGCCCTTTCATCTTTTGAAACACAGGATCTTGGGCAGTAGCTTGGGCTCTCCTTGCTAAAGACTCCGATACAGAAGTTGATATAGTAGTAGACACACTAGAAACATTTTCTACTCCAATCCCGAATGTTGAAACAAGTTTTTTTACAAAGTTCAGGGTATGAGGTGTAACAGTTGCTTCAGAGACAGCAGTAGCATTTTCATAAGCTACAGAATAACACTTGGCCAAAGCTTGCCGTAACTGCCTTAAAACTTCTTCATATACATTTTCACGAAACCAAACCATCTAGAAAAATATATAAATTGTTTAGTAATTTAATTAAAAAAAACTATACAGAATCAACACTCATTCTGACAAGAACTATTTAAACTTTAAAATATTATTAAAAAATTATGAAGCAAATAAGCACTCAATCGCTGAATAAAATAAATAATTAACATATGCCAAAATTAATGTCTAAAGTCTTAAGACATACTTAAATCCTATATTAGAATGACAGTATTACATTTGTCCATCTGAAAAGTTCTGTGGTTTTTCAAATCAAAGCATGCTGTCTTCCAATTATTTATTATTGTTAAAAAGGTGCGATCTTGATCAAAGCAGATGTTTAAATACAATAGTTTCTGAAAAATGTGTAATGCTGAGAATGAAGAACTCAAAAGTTTGTTTTTGTCACATTATGCTCTTTTATTTTTAAAAGTGACAAAATGCTAGTAATATTGCTCACAAAATTTGTGCTGTGCATGGACAAACTGCTGTTTCTGATGACACAGTTTGAAGGTGATTTGAGAAATTTAAATGTGGAAATTTCAGCCTTGAAGATGATGTTCGCTTTGGACAACTATCCTCGGTAAAAAGAACCTATTAAAAGAGGCTAGGGCTGAAAAAGCATATTATATGATTCAGAAATTATCAGAAAGGCTAAATATTCCAAAAAAAAATGGAAATGATGTATGGGTACCCCATGTTTTAACAGAGCATAATATGCTTGTTCAAGTTTTGGTACGCGATTCTTTGCTGAAAAGAAGTAAAAAAGCTCCTTTTTTGAAGCAGCGCATTTTGGGATATGAGAAATGACTAGTAGATAATAATATTATAAGTAAAAGATCATGGGGTAAGCCAAAAGAACCTCCTTGAATAACACTGAGTTGGCTGTATCCCTAAAAGTAATGCTTTGTGTATTCTGGGATTATAAAGGAATTGCACACTATGAATTGTCGCCATCAAATCGGACAATAAATTCAGAAAAATCTTGTTTCCAAGTGGTAGTTTCAAAAGTAGAAATTAAAGCAAAGCATATAGAAATGACCAATGGTTGAGGTATTGTCTTCTAACATGGAAATATTTGACTTCACATTTTGATGAAAGTCAGGCATACATTATTTGAATATGGGTGGGATCTTTTGTGTCACTTTCCCCATACTCAGTCTTTGTCCCTCCCCAGATTTTAATCTCTTCAGGTCATTTCAAAAATTTCCAAATGGCCTGGAGTTCATTCCTTTGGAGACTGTCAAACAACAACTCAATAACTTCTTTATGAACAAACCTAATGACTTTACAAAAATGAATTTTCCAACTACTGAAGAGATGGCAAAAAGTTATAGAACAAAATGGTGCTTAAGTGATTCAAAGAAATGTTATTGTTATTGTATTGTTTCACTTGTATTTCTCATAAAATACAGTACTTTTCAGATGACTCAATAGATTACAAACAAATTAAATACAAATAAAATAATATATGCAAATTAAAAGAGGGGATACAATAAACCCATCCAATATTTAATCCTCAGTTCTTTACGCATTAAGAGGTCTAGAAAAATTAAGCACTTTTACCATAAAACACCTTTCTAGCAGGTTTCTTTTCATTGTTGAACGGATAGCAATGAAAAAACTAATTTCCATGCCCAGAAGGAAGCCACAATCATGTAAAAAGCTATTAAAAGCATTAGTTTCCATTCTCAAACTCTTGACATATTTAACTCAACAGACTCTTCATGCAATGCCAGATAAAATACTTGAGGCATTTTTTGTATGGATCCATTTTTGATACTGAATACACAAAAATATGCTGCTGTCACAAAACTTAAGACTTTCGATAGGCCATGACAGCCTACATGCTTAACTTCATTGATTTGGACTTGTCAATTTACGTATCTGCATTTTATGCTCTTCTAGATAACAAGTGATGTCTAATCATTTGCCAAGTGTTCTGCTTTAATTCATTTCCTAGTATAATCCAAAAATACTAAGCAGTTAGAAATCTAGTGACCTCATGTCAGTTGATCAGCATATGTGTGTGTGGGGGGGGGGGACTATTCAATTCCTTAAGAATTTCAAGTGAACTAATTATTAGTTTTGGTTAGTCACACAGGCTCCAGTTTAATCACAATAAATTTGTCTACAATGGAAATGCATTAGGTATATTAAGTAACAAACATTTTAAACGAATAATACTAATAAATATCTCAAAGAGAAGAAAAACTAAAATCTAATTTCTGTTAAAAGAAGAAAGTTTATTACTTGGTCCACAATTCCTTCTAAACAAGATAGTATGGACGGATGGATATCTCGTTGCATATGCATAATACGACTACAGCGCCACATTGGCTGAGTGGCTCTGATGGGTGCTGATTCTGTTGGCTGTGTATTAGCAGTAGAAAACTCTGAAAGAGGGAAGAAAATAAAAATTATAGCTTAAACAACTCATCTGAATTAAGGAAATTCACATGCAGTTTTGTATTATTCAGATATAAAGTTTAGTACCGTTTCCACCAGATGATTCAGATAAAGAAACTGCAGGACTTGATGGTGTTGATGGAACACCTCCAGTTTGTGAAACTGTATGAGCATTACTGCTTTTATCTACAACATGAAAATAAATAGCCATCACATTCTCACATTTATCAGACTATAAAAAAATCTCTGTGGAGAAACACAAATTTATATTCCAAGGGGAAAAAAAATAATAATAAAAAGTAAGAGTAAAAAAGAAAAATAATTTGACATTAGAGTGCAACACAGAATAGAAGAAAACACTTAATATAAAACTTAGCACTCATATTTATCCAGCAATATGCAACAATGCAGCTAACAAACAGAAATACTAATTACATATTGAAAACATAAAATATATTTTTCTCTTACAAAAATACTATATTCATACAAATTATATATACATAAAAATATTAATTAATATCAATTTTTAAATAAAATTCTTACATTTTTCTCTCTGCTCAATTTTTAGAATTAAGTACAATGTCCTTATTGGGAAATACACTGCTTGAGGAAAAGCTCTTCCAACCTGACTTATGATGTTTAACATGAGACGTCCTTCACCACGCACGAGACATGTTAATAACTGAGGAACCCAAGGAAGCCATTGTAATGGTGGAACACCAACACTGTTTTTATCAACAGCTTCAGTCAGCTGAGAATTCTCATCATCATATGTCAAAAGCCAAAGTACCTTCAAAAACAAGTTCAAATAATTACTATATTACTATTTTACACAGGCATATGAATTTTGCCATGCACACATTATTTGTTTTTCCCACAGAACTCTTAATGTCATATGAAATGAAGAATGATTTTACAAATATATCTATCTTACATAAATTCAGCACAACACTGTTACAGCTTACCATATGAAAACAATTTATAATTTGAAAAGAAAAAATAAATAAAATAAAAGCAAAATTTTCAGTGAATACTTTAAGAAGTTAAGCTATTGCCATAAAAAAAAAAAGGGGGGGATAGATAGAGAGAGAGAAGTCCCCCCCCCAGATTTTAAATATATTATTAGTATTTTTTCAGATTTTAAAGTTTTCAGTTTTAAAATTATGTCCAAACTGATATTTTTTTAACATTTTGTTTATTACCTTTATTTATTAAATATCATGTTCTTTGCACTTAACCATAAAATTCAGTTCATGAGCAATATCGCAAAATAATTTTAAAATAAGCATATCTTTAGAATTTCCCATACACAGTCTCACGTGCTGGAGATAAAAACGTTTTTTTCTGCACAAAGTTACCATTGCTTGCTTTGAAATCATTGAGCTTGTTACTCAAAAGTAGATAAAAGAACTTGTATAAAATATGAAATCAATAATAAAACAAATTCAAAATTTACGCTTCCAGATGCCCATATTTGGGTGGAAACGTTCAATATTCAAAATTGGATGGCTCTAGGTACCGTTGTTTTATCACAATGCGAGAAACATACATACATTTATGCAAATTCTTCATTATTTAATTTTTTTAAATATAATACAGGGTGATAATATTTGGTGGCAACAATTTGAAAAGTGAAACGCTTTTAGTCAATCAACGTAAAATGCCAAAACGAACAAAATTAATAGTCTTTCTTGGCAAATTGCCCTTTTGGACTAAAAGATAACTATATTAAGGAAGGGTTCGAAATGCAAGTAAAAAAAAAAAAAGGCTTACAGCAATTTAGAAATAATGTAAAATTATGATAATTATATCATTTAATATATGCTATACTCCCAGAACATATGCTGAATTTCAGAGGTATACTAACATATGCCCATTTACGTATCCAGTTCTATCACTTTCTTTGAAAATCATGGCAATGGCTTGACTGTGTTTACAACATATAATGTTAGATTAAAATTTTGTATTTTATTTTTGTTGCCATTACTGCCCTGATACATAGAATCCCTTTAGAAGATTGGACTGGATTATTTGATTATGGGAAAGTATTTTTTAGCTTTTTGAGCTGTACCGAAAGAGTTGTCTATGAAGAGGGATTATTTTGTGGAGGACCGGTGCATTTAAAAAACAACTAGATTGATTTTATAAATTTTTTGTTTCGTTTACAAAATTCGACAAAATATTCTCCCAGTTCTTATCATGAAAATTTTCCACTTCAAGAAAACACTGCAGGTTATTTTTCAATAGTTCATTCATGAACTCTATCACTATTTTCTTTAATGGGGGGGGGAATTGATATCTAACTCTTTCTTATGCATACTTGATTACTGGAAATAAAAGCTGCAAGGAATTGGGTTAGGGCAGCAAGATGGATGTTTCAGGGCCAGAATCTAGTACTTATTTAACAACAGTTCAAAAGTGAGAGCATTAGGGACAGATGCATTATTATGGTGAAGATCTATGAGCTCTTATTTCACTCTTCTTTTCTCACTCATTCATAAAGAACTGGCAAACCCATCTTTGTATTAGATTTAATTAACCAATCTACTGCAAACAGATCATCTATGTCTCAGTATCCATTCTACATGAAACTTTTTGCGGGGAGAAGGAACATGATTCATTCTGCAGATTAGAACTTTTTTTAATTGTGTTATTTTCAATGCTTTGAAGAATATTATTAAAAAAAAATCACTAGAAATTCCTTTTGTTCAGCAGAAGGGTTTTTTGACAGAATTATCATAAACTTTTCTCTCATTTTTAAATAATCATGTAAAATTTGTCAAATACTACCTTCATCAATATTCATTAGATTATGGTGTACAGAAATGTAAAAATATTGACGATTGTCTAAATATAATTTTTATCAGTACAGTTTTAGAAAACACTCAGTCTTCCATTAATTTAATATCAGTTCTTACTGACTTTCATTAATTCATAAAACTATACAACAGATAACCTGCAAAACAATTCTTTTAGAACAGATAAAAACCTTAAAACTTACCTTTGCTAGATATTTTCTGGATTTGCTTTCATTCTGATGTCGACAAGCATGAAGAAAACATGTAATAGCTGTGACTCCCAAAGAAATATTACGACTGAAAACAATACATAAAAATAAATTCATGAGAATCTAAAGCAATGCACATTAGTTTTTAGTTTTATGACATAATTTTGAAAGCTCATGACAGTGAAAAGCTTTTCACATTTAAACTTTATTAACAAATTTCATTAAGCATTCTAAATCTATGCAACAATGTCACTTAAAACATGTATTTTTTTATAACATTATACAGTATTTAATCACTTTATCATAAAATTTACATTTTTAAACAGGTGCTGATTTTTGCAGTATTTTTGTTGACAGTACATGACATTAATAAATTTAAAAAAAGTCAAAACAAACACAGTAAGACACCATGTACTTTTTATACTATACACATTTTGAATATGTGCAAAATAATGTGAAAACAAACAGATTAAGTGGCAGCCAAAGAGTTAATTTAGGTTGCCAGACAAAATACAATGATTCAAGCTAATACCATTTATTTAAATAAAAAGGTTTACTCCGTACTTCAGTAAATATTAAAACAAATACTGAAAATTATCATTAAAATACAAATCTGGAGAGTTAATATTACAAATTCTTTACAAGAAAGGAACAAATTTTCATTAAATCAAAGTAGCTCAATAATATTTCTATTTTTAAACATATAAATGTCTAAAATTATTTTTATACACAATTTCGATACATCACAAAGTAACCAATCAATCTAATTTATTTTTTCTCAGTTTAGCTTGGTTTTTTTTATTTAATTATGGTAAAGGATTTGATATCTATCTAACTGCAGGGATGCATTTATGGAGGACTTTCTAAGGAAAATTAGCTTGTATATGCACATTACACATGGAGAAAACCACGAAAATGCCTATGCAACCAGCCTGCTCACTGGATTTAAACCTGGACCAAACTACCAGTATTCAGTGCTTTTACCATTCCACTGCTGATGGACTATCTTTTTGCAGAAGAAATAAGAGAGAAACCTAAATTATTAGTATCTTAATCCATATGGTCATCTTTTTTTCTGAAATAATGGCTTGGTGTCACGTAATGGTATTACAAAATCACAGCACGTGCTTTGTACAAAATATGTTTCCCCATGAACTTCTGAGATTCTGGGTTTGATTTCAGTGTTTACCAAATCTAAACAGATGGCACAAAACGACACTTGGAAGAATCCTTGAGCTAAAGAACTGTCATCGGTTTAGAAGAGCTCACTATTACAGAGTGCTAAGGCTGTATATTTAAAGACATACTTTCTTTACTATTTAGAAACAATTTAAAGGCTAAAACTGTTATTAAAAACACTATGAAATCATAAAACAATAACAGATGCTTATCAAGATTTCTTTCTGCCAAAAATCGCTCATCGTAGAAAGAAGAATGAAAGTTTTATTAGGTAAAAAAGTGTATTGTAACTTATATATTAAACAGCATATTAAAAAAAGAGTATTAATCTCAACAGCAGGGTTGTATGCAAGGGGAGAGATGTTCAGGTATGAGCATTCATTCATAAAAATGTATCGAAATCTTATATAAAATAAGACTATTTTAAAATATTTTATATCTAATTCCTGCCCCCCCCCCGAAAATATCCAACCCTGTATCCCTAACCAAACCAAAATTCTGCCTGCTGCCCAGCATCACATATAAAACCTAAACACTTTATAAAATCAAATAAGGTTGGAATGGACATGACCGTGTTAAGCGGTACCTATTGCATTCTCGACAACCAAATAAGTGAATTGGTGGCCCAGAAAAAAATGTGAGTATTAATTACAATCTGTTCATACAGAGAGTTGCGAGGAATACTGGATAGTTGGAAATTATGCTGAGAAACAGCTGAATATTTTTTTCTCTCCGACAATTCCTTCAATCTGTTGACTAGGAGACATAACACACAAGAACTTGAAAAAGCAGAGACATTTTACCATGAATAATAATTTCATTTTGTTGATCCATCAACAGCTACTTACACAGAAAAGTTGAAAGATTATGGCACTCTGCTAAGAGGCGTAATAAAAATCAATGAGGCATGGCTTGCCATCATGACGAGTCTCACCTTGTGCGAAAGTCTTTGGGATGAAAAATTTTTTTGATGCCACTTTAAAAATAATTGCAGAAACATGGCAGTAAAAAAGTGTATGTGACAGAGTTGCCACTCAAACAGGAGAATGAAATTCCCTGACTTTTCCAGGTTTTCCAGGCGTGTTTTAAGAAAATTCCAGTCTATCCGCGTAATGCACTTTGGCTGTGCTAAGAGGTAAATTAATTATGGTACCGATTGAAAACACAAAATTTGCCAATTACATTTGACTTATATATTATTCCCAAAGGTTACTATTATAACTATAAGAGGAGTTGTTTTCTCTTCTGGAGAATTGAGATCAGAATCTGCTCAATGTGGATAAAAAATGTCTTCCCCCCTGACATTTTGCAGCTAAACGAAAGAAAGAAATCTATTTAATGATATTTTTAAATAAATTCAGGTATTTTATATTTATTTAGCTGAATACATAAGCAAAAAATATGTGCATTGAATTTTGTGATGTTATGTCATCATACTGCTACAATTAGTTTCAGGATAATGCCAGAGAAAATTTCCTAAAATTTGAAAGCATTATTTACTAATAATAAATAAATTTAGGGGGAAGAAGCAACATTAAATTGTATGAATAACATTAAAATAATTAAAAAACTGAATTACAATAATCAACGATATTTTGGCAAATATAGTTATATTAAATGGTTAGCCTAGATGACTAATTACTATTTTTTTATTTTACTACAAAATGACAAATAAGGCATTTATTAAAAATAGGGGGAAAATGTTTAAAAGATTTTGCGGTAAAATCTTAGTATATACGTTATGGCCTTGGCATGATTTTGAAAATTGCCGCCAACACCGAAATGGCCCGTTTACTGCTCATCACAATGTCGTCAAACACCGTGAGTACCGTATACATAGGCTATTCTCCATGGTACCGCTATACTTGGATTAAACAGATTTTGTTTTATGCAAGAATACGTATTTTCTTTAGTTCAACATGCACTGCACATGCGAGTCTTTCAATAATCTGTTTAGAGCTGCAAAAGCTGGGTCTATGCCAGCTGCCCGAGTGACGCTAACGCGCGCCAAGAAAGTGATCGCTTCCAACGTTGGCGCAAAACTCGCTTTTTTGGGGGGGGGGGATCGCTGTATGAAATTCCCTGACTTTTCCAGATTTAGACTAAAATATTTGAATTCCCTGACTTTTTTGATCAATTTTCAAATTCCCTGACTTTTTCCAGTTTTCCAGGTAGCATGGCAACCCTGATGTGAGATGTAAACATGGACTTTAAGATAACCTTGATATAAACTTGGTGTTTAAAAAATGAAGACCTTAATATTAAGAAAATATCAAAAATAATAATTGTGACATGACACAAGAATACTCAATAAATTACCAAAAAATTACATTACAAGTGAAAATTTACATACTTTTCAGCCTTCTCTTTGGTAAACATGTGTTCCAAATAATCACCCCACAGAGCCCAAGCTTTTACTAATGAATCATGAAGCTGGACACCAGATGAGAAGCATTTATTAGCTTCTTCCAGTCTTCCTAATTGTGCCAAAAACACACCTTTTAGTGCAAAGAACTCTGCAGACATTTCCTTCGTAAAATACTTTAAGTTTGTAGTTTCAATGAGATTGAGACCTTCATGAAGAGCCTGAGTGGTCTAGATATAAACACATCAATATCAACATATATTAAAGACACCATAAAATAATTATATTATGATATGTCTATATGCTTAACTTATACTGGACATATACCTCTTGTGAATCATTTTTGCCAGTTCCATGAGCTTGTTGTAAGAAACATTTAATTTGCTGTCGGATTTTCTGAAAGCAGTCAACAATGGGGACAGTGGGTATGGAATGTATGCTGTAAATAGAAGAGGGAAAAAATACATTAAATAAGATATACTGCTCTCTATACATTTTAATTAATCCATTTTCTTATAACTGATCATTTAGAGCTACACTATCACTTCTCCTTTTAGTTAGCTCTAATTAGGATGCAAATGAGTTAAGTATATTTGAAGTGGAGTTCTTGAGTTTTACAGATATTTTTAGCAGCGGTGCTTGCAGTTGCACTTCTTTTTCATCCAGCTTTGCTAAATTAGTATTCCGGCATTACCCATATTGCTAGCTGAAGTTAAAGCATGCAGTTAGAATTTGAGTTAACACTTGCTCGGGTCATTTATATTGTTGTCTCTGGCAACGATCCATTTAAAATTGTGAATTCAATTTTCTGTTACCTAATACCTAGTAATTTCACAGGCAGAGCAATAACTCACTTTCAGCCTTAGTAGGGTTTAAGCACATTAATTTGACACAGAGAAGAACCTTACAGTTGTCAAAAGGATTTGTTAGAAATAATTTATATATTTAAAATTCATAATAAAAATCTAAATTACATGAATTTTGGCCTTTTTATGAATGTCTTGTGCAGTGATAGTAAAATATTACCCACATTAGCAAACCAAATTTTAAAATAAATGAGTGATTCCTCTGTGCAAGCTAACGTCTTAGTAAAGGCAGATTTAAACAGTCACAGAAATTTCCATCAGGTTTTGTCCAGCTTTAGAAGAATATTTTTTGCAGTGATATGATTACAAGAAGAATTTATCCTTCAATTTAATTCACAATCATTAATTTTCTGAAATATTAGAAATCTGGAGTACCTTGCTTAAAATATTCAAGCAATAATAATAATAATAGTAATAAATAAATAAAAAAAACATAATGGAATTCAAACTATTTATATATATATATATATAAACCAATAATTTATAATTAGAAAACTTTTTCATATACCATCTCGAAGGAACAGAAATTCAATTAGAACCATGAATTATTATAAGTTCAAATCAAGTACAACCATTTAAAAATATTTTAAACTGTTAGTCAAATTCCAGCTCCAGCACTTCCAATAATGCCAGCAATATTTAATGATATATTCATAGTTTTTTTTTCTACAATCAATAAATTTTTCTCTTTGCCCAAGTTTCTTTTCTGCATTTGGACTTTTACAATTCATTGAATACATTAAATCTGTCAAATAAGCTACATATGTTTGTATTTTTTCTCTTAAAGCAGAACTTGTTTTCCTAACACTATAGCACAGAGTTTAAAAGCTTACAAAAACAGCTTAAGCAGGTTCCCTTTAACAGACAATGGAACTCCATATGAAGATTCAGGTGACTGAAATCTTCCATGCTTTTAATACAATCTGTCATTCATGTAATTACCTATGATTTTGTTCACTACTCTGCTGATGAGATGAAGTGAGTTATACAAACATTCACTCAGATTTTTCAGTACTAGATGCTGCCAGTGAATAACACAGTGTATAGCATTTGATACCTCTGCTTTCAAATGTAGTATAAAACCACTGAAATATCCAACTATTGCCAGAACACCTTTAATTGCAACTGACAATATTTTATTCAAAATTTCTTTCGGCAATTAAAAAAGACAAGAAAAAGACCTTCCATAGCATGAACTAATATGATTCTTTAGTACTAGTTAGAAACATTTAGACAAATAATAACTCTTGGCAAATGTTGTTCCCTTATAAAATGCACATAAGCAAGAAGTAGGGCTTCATTTCATAGCAAAGCTGATTCATGTAGTGAGGGAGGGGGAAAATTCATACAAAGAGTTTAATATTTTGAGCCATCTCATAATTTCTTCTTTGGACTATATAATTAAAGAGTTTTTTTTTTTTTAAGATGTCACCTGATGACTTATGCAATGCACTTTCTTTATATCTGCAGAATTAGTTCTTCCCCAATAGTATGTGGTTCCAGTGATAATAAGTAAAGCAATATATAAAGTATACAACCCACCATATTGTTTGGATACTGTTAAATAAAGATTTATTAATATAAGTTATTTTATAAACTTCTCTTTAATACTTGCAAATACAACACAAGGACTCACAGGGTTAGATTTATCTTCATCTGAGAAAATGTTTTGGCATATCAGATACATTGGTAATGCATTATTTAAAGAGCAATGAATAAAACCACATTTCCAATAATCAGCACTGTACAACCCCCTCTTTTAATTTTTTTTTTTTTTTTTAAGGCTCTGACATGATAATAGCTGAAACAAAATAAAAAGGATTACGAACATTCCTTTTAAGAGAAAAATATCAAAATTGTTTTTAAATTTGAGAATATCCAAACTAAAAGTTTTTGGAACAAGAAATTCTTGCACTAAAAAGTTAATTATAAATTTAAATATTAATAATATTCTTCCTTTTGAATTATTATTTTCGATAAAGAAATTTACATTTTTCTTATAAAAGTTAGAAGTGTTTTTTTTTTTTTTTAAACTACTTATGTGTAGAACAACTGTTTCAACAAACTGTTTATTAAAATTTAGTTAAGCTTTTACAATTTTTAAAATTTAGTATTTTATAATATTTTAAATTTCAAGGACCTATTTGTGACATTTTAATACTATTTTTTTTCTATTAGTTAATTTTGATTAGCTTCAGAATCAAGTCACGAAAAATGCATTTGCTTCAATGATCATTTGATTTCCAGTCATTAAACACATTGAAATATTATACAATCTTATTATTAACCAACCAAATCTGTAATCATTTTGCACACCCTGTGTATTTTATAATAATAAACTCAATAAAAAATTATAAAAATATATAATACTATTATTTCCTTAATACTAAGAAGAACTTACATTAATGAAATCTGATTTTGATATTACACCTGTATTGCCAATCTATAATTCAGTCAATAACCAATATATAAAATCTTGTCTTAACCAAATATTATCATCATATGCACAGATTCTGTTAATGAATATTATGTGTTGATGCTGACTGAGAAGGGTTTATCTATGATGAAGAATGAAATACAGTTTCTTGTATGGACAGTGTTTATACATACAATGTGTATATAAAATGTGCAGTGATTTAAAAAGTTTTTAATTCCTTTTATTGAACTTATTTTACAATGTCAGATATTTTGATGACAAATTTTAATACTTCTAAAAAACAAAGACTTTAAGGACAAATGTACCTTTGATGATAGCACAGTAAGTATAGGTACTACCCTCTCTTTTTATGCAACTGCAAGTTTGTGTTCAAAATATATAAAGAACCAATGCTTTTGTATTTAAACCTTGTGCTCAGCAACCACTTTCTAAGAAACTAGGATGATAAACAAGATAGCCAACGGATCACGTGACCGAAGAAGCAACATAATGAAAACGTTGCAAAATGAGTTCCAAAACGAAGAAAAATGATCTTACCTTGCTCCACTTGGCCCGTACTCCAGAACAATTTTATTAGTTTCACAGCTTCCTCGATAAAGGAAAAGGCATTTATATTTAATTCTAACATTTAAACAAACTATTTACAAATGGAAAAAACGATGTAGCATTACATAAACGAGTTTTTATTCTTATTTCAATTCTTGGCTGACTATAATTTGTAACTGAAAAGCAGCAGCAGATATCAGTTTTGACTGACACATTTTTAGAACTGTAGGTGGAGGGAAGATACAAATCCTGCCATAAAAACACTATCTTTATATTGCCCTCTGAACGGCCCTCCACGACAGCTTGGAGTGTCAATCACTCTCTTAGATTACCCAACATCCATTGTTGGCAGTAGAGGAGCTGCCTACTTTGAGAATCACTGATACACATCAATGGCAACTGGAAAAATGAAGTTCGATAACTCACAAATTATTAATTTTATAATCACGTTTTGGCAAAAGATGTCATTTAAAATCATCAAATATGCAAGATTTTTGTCATATTTAATAGTCAGTACTCATTAATGGCCTTATCTTTGACTTTACTATTGTGCATAAATAATAGATAACTATGTGTGACAATACTGCCGCATTTTAAAAGTATTTAAAAAATAGGATCTGCATCTTTTAACATCATTCTTTTTAAGTGTAGAAAAAAAGACAATAGAGGTGGATTCATTAACGACGCACTTCCTACTTTTGACATTGTGAGATTATTTAATTATGAACAATTTAAAAGAATATGAAAGTTAATTAATAATATTGACTAATAAAATTTTTATAGTGAATACCTAAAAGCAAGATTAAATTATTTTAGAAGCTAACAGAAAGAACAATTTCCAACTTTTAAAGATTTCTAGTCAAGATGCTATGAATACTTAAATTATTGCAAGACTTACTATTTTAAATTAAAATTAATTTATGTATTTTTTTATGCCCAGAAACTCGAAAACTAAATTACAGTAAATTAATAAAAATGGAATTTTCGTCTTCATCAGTTAGCAGCTCTTTCATTTGCATATTTTATCTGACTTTTAAACAGGGATATTATTCAAAATAATTTCCTTCCTTTCATTAATTCCTTAATTAATGAAATTTCGATTCTTATGCAAAACTGTATTTACATTGCAATTTTACAGTAAGAAGTAAGGCAGTTAAATTATTCTTGAACTGCAATGCAGTTTTTCTGGTTTCTAACAGAGGTTAAGATAAATGCATGCTTTACAGAAACGTGCAAATTAAATTAAGCTTTTGATATTTATTTAAGGTACTTATAATATAAAATTTGTGATTATAAATGACATTGATAAAAAAATCCAGTTCAGAAATTGATTTTTAGCTTTCATTACTTGTGGCTTATATTCCTCAAATTATTCTTTTAACTATTCTGTGCCGTATATAAGGACTAACTTAACTATTCTGTATAGTGTATAAGAACACTTAAAGCTACAGAATTAAAAAATATGCTTAACCTGAATTGGAACAGAAGCATGCTAATGTAAAAATCAAAACAGGGCAAAACAGCAACCATAGTTTGGAACAGGAATTGAGTAAAACTCGGCTGATTTTGAGAGCAATTATACAAAGGTCCGACTTCTTCAGGAGAGGGGATTGGAAAGTTGTAGAAGTGATTTGCCCTCTAAATTAATAGTTTTATTCACAATCTAAGGCAAACTGAGATTGCATTTTCCCCCTAACTTTAAATTATTAAACTTTTAATTATGCTTAGTCTACATCAGTGCTCCGCAACCTTTTCTCCCCTGCGACGCACAAAAAATCTTTCTGGAATTTCATGGCACACCAAAAGCTAATGTATATATGTATTGATTTATACACAAAATTTACAATAAATTTTTGTTTTTAATTTGAAAAATATACAATTATAAAACCATAACATATTTATTTATATGCAATCATAATAATTATCACAATAATCGAAATTTTTTTTAAAAAAAATTAAAAAACAAAAATTCCTCAATTTGATTGGTTTATTTCAAATAGAAAACAAAAATTCTGATTGGTTTATTTCAAATTAAAAAAAAAACAGTTTTAGAGCTATTATTTTTAATTAAAATGGCCTGAAATCAATATATTTTGTTTAAATTTATGTTTAAAAAAAAGTTATATATTTTTGAGTTCCGAGTTATCAAGGAAGTGCCGAAAAAATTCAAATGCTGACACACTTACAATCACACACACAACCACACAACAGTGAAATATATAAAAACATTTAAAATAGACATTATTAAGGAAAAAAAATTGTCATTGTGTATTAAATACATAATAAAAAATTGCAAAATGTCAAATACATGTATTTGTGGCACACCTATATCCTACTCATGGCACACCAGTGTGCCGCGGCACACCGGTTGCGGAGCACTGGTCTACATATTGGAAGACTTGTACACACTAAATATAGCTTAATAACATATAAAGATTTAATAGTTTTCTTTCCCAGTTAGCAAGCACACTGCTTATTCAATCAGTTTTACAATTTTTCTTTTTAATCAATCATGATCTCAATTTTTCACATTTCAGCCAGTAATACTTTATTTTGAAGTCTGTTTAGGAATGATCTTCTTCCTAAAAGTTGCCTTTAATAAAATGCAGTTCAAATTCATTAGAAAACATAGATACATATATGTATGTGTATATATATATATTAACTAGCTACAAAAATCTCAGTAATCTGAATACTTACCGGCTCAGAGCTTCCAAGCATACATTTGTTAACCCTTGCTTCCGAGCAATTTTCCCATAATGAATGATGGATTGAGCCGATGCATGCACTCCAAGCATTGCATGATTTGTCTGAGCTTCTACCTGCTGTCCATTCTGACCTGGTTCATAACTGGATACTATGGTTTTATAATGTTCTTGACGCCAATAAAATATTTCACTCCAATGAGAAAGATCATCACTGATTACAGGCAGACGATTTCGCCAAGTCTTTACAATGGCTTTCATATCATGCAAACTAGCTGCTCTTCCTATATTGGCAGGAAGTAGACCCTGATGAATTTGAACAGCATCTCCAAGTTCCATTATTTGTTGGGCAGCCTAGACAATAAAAATCAAAGTAACATTTTTCAGTAAATATGTTAAGAGTAAAAAGACAATCACTTCACTGACTTCTTCAGGATCAAACTATTAATAAAACTCTATACATAAAAACACATATTTTCATTAACTTCTACAATGGAGATTTTTAAAAAGATGAGTAATTTTTTATTTTAATTTAAAAACTAAACGAATTTATGAAGTCTATAAGAAAAGTAAAACAGTCCCTGTGCTATAAATAGCTTCATTTAAGTGTATAGTATCAAGAATAATATGGTTTATTTTATGGTTTTTAAATAAAAGATAATTAGTAACTGATGCTTACACTATATTACACAGAAATCTTTAAAACGAAAATGAAAATTTATGTCAGAAACAAATTCTTCAAATAAAAACTATGGATACTTAAACTAAAATTTAAAAATGGAAAATAAATAAACAAATAAAACATACTTGTAATATTGGTAAATGAACATGAGATACAATATGAGGCAATCTTCTCCATTCACGAATGCAAAGGTTTGAGCACAATTCTACTATTCTATCAACCATATTTAAATGACGTTCTTCTTGATGGCACACACATATATAACCTTTATAAAGATTAATTTTCCAAGTAATGTCTCTTGGACAGTGTTGTTCCACCTAAAAAAAGAAAGGGAGGGGCTAGGATGAGAAAAAAATCATACAAAACATTTCTGTAAAGCATCATTTAGCCATTTTGAATTTTAAAGCATTTAAAAGTATTGGTGCTTTCAATAATTCACAAGGAAATTATCACACACATAAATGCTATTAAGCTATAAGTGCAGTGGTGTCCAACTGGTAGCTTGCAATCCTACCTTTAGGCTATCTTTAGGCAATCACCAACCACAATCACAATACGACCATGAGACAAAAATTTTATTTTAATCCTGATGTAAAAAACAACCAAAAAAAGGTAAAATTACACATCATGCACATAGGCATTGCATTTGTGCTCACCTACTTGCATATTATCACTTTTATTCTGTCCCATTTCTGCAGTTTTATCTGTGCAGTGGATTAGGATTAGAAGGCTTGTTTTCACAAAAGCCCTGTTTGTAGCTGATGGCACTGCATGCCTGCTCAAATGATGAATCGTCCATCCGGCCATTCGGTTGGTGGCCGTCACTCATAGTTAAGTTAAAATAAATTCATAAAAATTTGCAGTAGTGGCTAGTAAATTGCACTGTGATGTGCAGGACAATGAAAAAAAGAAAACTTACCCTTCAAAAATGAATGAGAGGAAAAGTTGTTATTTACAAAAAATGGTGAAAAGGTAGTTTGTTTATTATGCAATAGTTCGTTATTGGTGCCAAAGCGATCAGACGCCATCTAGGTATACACTCAGGTCTTCTTTACGAAGATATAGGAGTTCAATCATTGAAATCTTCTCTAAAAGCTCAATAAAGCGTTCTTTTTTACTCTCACATAAAAAGGTATATTCAGATGGGGTCACTG
Organism: Stegodyphus mimosarum; assembly: GCA_000611955.2. Lineage (NCBI taxonomy): Eukaryota > Metazoa > Arthropoda > Arachnida > Araneae > Eresidae > Stegodyphus > Stegodyphus mimosarum. The sequence continues at coordinate 291,299 of KK119490.1, forward strand.
TGAAGTAAGCTATGCTGGCAATGTTGAATCTTTATTACATGAATTTAAAAACAAAAATGTAATAATCTCAACTGCAAAAGATGCGGTTTTGTCCCGAAACATAGTGGCATGAAGAGTGGACAATATAATGAATGACATCTACATACAAATAAGATCTAATATGGAAAATTGTGTGTATTTTTTCCTGCAGCTGGATGAATCCACTGATGTTACTGACTGACCACAATTTCTGATGTTCACAAGAATGGTGTTTCTTGATTTTTTATAAGCATAATACAGATACACATACAATTCAATATTTTTTAAAAATTTATAATGATTAGCAGATAACTAATAAATAAATAACTGTGGAACCCCTGGAAATATTCCATGGAATACTAGAATCCAAACTGAAAAATCACTGATCTACATTATAGGTAGTACTTATTAAGAGACTGTTATTTCACAATGATTTCCTAGCCCCTATACAGAAAAAGAACTTCTTTTAATCTTTTCTTAATTTAACTAAATGGAATGTTTAATAGGAAAAACAATACCCCTATTGTTAACTTATTTTTTGTTTATAAAATGTAAATTCCTTCATCAATTTATATAATGCATTCAAAATTAAATCACACAACGAAACAGTCTCTCTAGTAGTAAATATATAAATATGTGGAAAGAAATCCTGAAATGTTATTCACACACATTTGCACAAGTATAAAGATTCTCACCAGATCCAAAGCTTCTTTCATGGCTGCCCAGTTTGGTTGACGCCATGCAAACTCCAAGACAAGAAAAGGATTATATGAATCTGGTGACAAACCTACTTGGAGTAACGCTTCCCAATTATTCAACTCTTTTTGACATCTGAAAGAAAAAAGTTTTTACAGATGAACTAAAATTAAACTACTTCATGTAACTAATTTTATATGCTTTTAAAAAACTGTAAAATCTGAAAATTGCTTGTACACAGACTGGCATTCTCTAACTTGAAAACTTACAAACTTTTTAATTATTTTTCAGCTTTCTTATATTTTTAACAATTTCATAGATGAAGAGAAAATTTAGTTTTTTTAATATTGAAAGTATTCATATTTAAAATGGGAAGGAGCATAAACTAGAAATTAATGGAAGCAGAATTCTTTTTACTTAACATTTTATGATGCTAGTATATGGTATAAAACATCATTACAGCCCTAAATGAACTAATTACAGGATTATTAATATAATTTACTGTATTAATGTGAAAATCATATCCCTCTGAAACTGTAGCTAGTCACAAACATACAACTTAATATTTAATACCATGAGGTTTTTATAAATGGACAACTATATGCATACATATTAATATCATAAGCAATATAATAAACCACAGTGTACAAAGAAGTACATGATAATTTAAACATGCAGTGACTTTTTGGATATCTCATCCATTTTTTTTTAAACATTTTATCATAAAGCATTCTGTACCTTGAAAAAATTTATATCAAATTCTAACTGAATGTTTTACTTTTATAAAACTAGAAAAAAAAAAAAAAAAAAAGAGAAAGAAAGAAAAAAAAAAAAAAAAAAAAGAGAGAAAGAAAGAAAGAAAAAGAAATCTGAAAGGTCTCAGATTTTAACAGTCACCCAAAAGAATTTGTTAAAGTTTTATATACTTTTGTTGAGCTGTTACACTCACTAATACTAAACCATTTCTTTTTGTCCTTTTTTAGCTTTGTTATTAAGCATAACATTCTTCACACTTACCCCACACACTATTGAACAGCAAAATTACAAAAATTTTAAAAGTAGCGTATGTTTAGAATCCACGATGAGCTGTTAAATGTTGGCATACATTCCCCCCCTTTTTTTTCTTTCCCAGTCTTTTCTCATATCAATGATCAGTTTTCTTACTAAATTTATGAAATTCAGAAAACTTTTTTTGTCTTTTTATTATTAATGTTTTGTGCATTTATTTTATTTATTAAATATCATGTTCTTGGTGTTTACACCACACAAAATTCTATTCAACAGCCAAATCATAAAATATTTAATAGCAGCGTATCTTTAGAATTTCTGATAGACAATTTTGCATTCTACAGATAAAAATGCTTTATTCTGTACAGTGTTGCCACTGCTCGCTTTGAAATTGTTGATTTTGTTAATCAAAAATTCATTAAAGTTTTATAAAATGTGAAACATATAATAAAAGAAAATCCAGATTTCAAATCTGGGCTTCCAGGTGCCCATGTTCTGGTGGAGGACTATTGTATTCAAAATTGGGTGGCTCTAGATACAACTGCTTCTTCACAATGCCAGAAACATACAGACATTCATGCAGATTCTTCATTATTTAATTTCTTTAAATATAATACAGGTGATAATATTTGGTGGCAACAATTTGAATAGTGATACAACACATTTAAGTGATTAGATGCAAAATGCCATTTCGAGACTATTATCCCATTTGGGACTAACATCTCTTTTGGGTTAAAAATTAATAAAAAAACAGATAATAAATAACATAAAGAGTAACTGAATTATGTGGCACAATTTATGTCATAGACTTTCACACATTATTTGCTATTTTTCACCCCTCAATTGATTTTGTAGAAGGTTTTTAAGAATAAGCGATGATTAAAAAAAAATTATCATTAAATCAGAAATATGTTATGATCAAAGAGCATCTTGTAAAAAAAATGCTGAGTCGAAAGCTTCGGCCCTACGATTAGCAAGTCTCTATATTGAATTTAGCGTTCTTCACACTATTACGAATTTCGTTATGCAGTTTTCATTTTCAAAGTCATCTCAAAGAAATCCTAAATAAAATTTATTTTCATTTCATGCTTTAATATGACAGTTTATGATATGCAAGACATGCATTTTTCTTAAAATAATTAACAAACAAACAACAAAAAAAAAAAAAAAAAAAAAAAAAAAAAAAAAAAAAAAAAATAAGAGGCTTACAAGAAAGGGCCCTCAAGACCTCCTACCGGTCACAACTACTGACACCTAAAGTTAATATTTAGTATGTAGGTAGACCCAAAATTTTTTGCCCACATATATTAAAAAAAAAAAAAAAAAAAAATTGCAATATATTCTCCTTGCAGGCAAATAGTGGCAGCATTAAGTGAATAAATTTATAAGTTTCATGGAAGAAAATTATATACATTCTTCCTTTGAATGCTTACTGAATGATGTTCTAGTTTGTTCTGAAATGCTTAAAACTGAGTATTGCTCTATTATAAAAATTTTCACCAAAGATCTTAATCAGAAAGCAAGGAAATGACACTTGAATCATAAACATGGTGATTCGTGAAAGAATAAGTAAAACAATTCTGTGTGGGTTGAGAATCCATAGAAAATAATTTTCCTGAAGGTCAAACCCATACGAGGCTTTGATATCAGAGAATAGAGTTTGTGCACAAGAGGAAATACTGAGTGACAGGAGATTAAAAGAAAGAGATAGTAACAAAATTTGATCTACCTCAAATACTTGTTTTGCCATTCTGCATGAACAATATTTCTGCAAGATGGGCCATGTCAATACAATTAAAAAATAGCAATGCAGGTTTAGGGAGCTTGACCACCTCTCTTACAGCCCAGAATTAGCTTCAAAAGGTTATTCTCTGTTCTCTGAGATGAAATTTCACCTTGTGGAAACAGATTTAATGATTATGATGGCATAAAAAATAGCAGTTGAATGGAATTTTGAGGACAAACTTTCAGATTACTTAATAAGGGTCTTAGAGCTGCTTAACAAGAGTAAATGCATTCAGGTACAAGATTACATTGAAAAATAATTAAAACTTTCTCTGTTTTAATTTTTTTGCATGAACTAAAGAAAGTACTGTGATGGCGAAACATTTTGGGTTTCATATTTTTAAAAATATTAAAATTTTATGCACCAAAAATGTTGTCTTTCTGCCCACTGGCCTGATTGTTTTCATGCAGAAACAGAAGCTATTATGTTATTTTAATTGAAAGAGAAAAAAAAATAAAAATTTGACTGCATTTGGTGTTTCAAGTTTTCCTGCATTTTAGAATTTTTTTATGAAGATTGAGTTTTTATGCATTTTTGCCATGCTGCAAAGTAAGAACTGGATTGAATTAGAAATATATCTCTAATGAAATTTGAGGAAATAAGCTTACATGAAATGCGGGAAAAATTGTGTATAATTTAATAGGATGTACAAGGAAGACATGTGGTGTCCTCTTCACATATTTTTAAAAGTAAATCAGGCTGAAAATGTTTGGATCTACCTATAAAATCTTTTTTCATAATTAAAATAATAACAGTACAAATAATATTTCTATTCTTTTAAAATTTACCTTATCCAGTGATCCCACCATAAACTTGTTTCAGTGTTTAAAGAATATGGAGTAGGTGCTCCGCTCTCCATGTGTTTAGATACAGCCTTCTGATATGTTTCTAATGCCTGTAAAAAGAAACCTTGCTGCTCTAGTGCTACGCCAACGGAAGTATCAGGAAATTTTGCTCTTTTCTGCCACAAACCACCCCACAAATCTTCTTCTTTCAAATTGGAATACATTAGAGCAAGAGCATCTAGTGGGTTGCATACTAATGAACTCTGCGAGCCATCGGCATCAGCTATATCTGACAACGTTCGAGATTTTACTTGAACAGAAACACCTTTTTCAAAACAGGTCTGTTCTAACATTAAAGTTGCTCTGTGCCATAAGTTATGACATTTGCCAAGATACTAAAAAGAAAAATTAATAATAATTAAAAGTAGTACTATTTTCAAAATACCAGAGAAAATACTCATTTCATTTAATAAACAAAGAAACAATGCACTACAATATTAATATATATTTATAATATATACAAAAATACAATAAACATTAATATATACAAATAAACTTATTATGAAACTGAATACTGATCTCTTCTCCAATTGAAAATAATGCATTTCTTTCCTTATACCTCCTAGCAGACCTCAGGATAAAAGACGAATAGTTCATTCCTTTAACTGACCTTTTGCTGATGAAATCATCATAGCAGCAATTAACAGAAAGCTGTCTTATGCATTTAAAACAAAAATTCTATTTTGTCATGAAGAACTATTCCACTGGTATAGACATTCCAATTTAATTTTAATCATGTATATTTGTTTTCTAGCAAAGTTAAGTATTTAAGCATTTTTGAACATATATTTTTAATTAATTTTCCTCCTAAATTTTCTGTTGTAAAGTAGGTCTTCTTGCTTTGTTGTGACATGCTGTTTAACAGTTGCACAAACAAGAAAAGACAAGATATCGTTTTCCTATGTTTCCAAAGAAAAATTTGCTTTTGATGAAAGAATGGAAATAAACGTTGAGGAGAGGATTTTATCAATATAAGAAACTTGATAATTTACAGGGAATACTTTCCATGTAGTCATTATAAAGATGACATAAAAAATCAATTGCTTGAATTGCACAAGGAAACTTTAAAAATCAAATATTGCATTCAAAATACATTTATCATGCTCAGATTTAGAGGAAAGAATCTTAGGCAAGAAAATGTAATGTAGAGCATTTCTGAAAAATTCATTTTGAGGCTAAATAAGATGACAATAACATATCAAATATTAACTATATTAACTATTTCAAAAACAGTACTCATTGATGGCAATGTAAGTTTCCCTGAATGCTCTAACTGCTGACAATTTGAAGAATTTGAAGGAAAAATTTCATTCCTTTTGAAAACTGTACTAAAGTACTGAAAAGTGAAGTCAAATTTTGGAATTTTTACTGTGACAAAAAAGGGGGTGGTAACATTAAAGAAAATTTATATCAAGAATTCAAAAATTACAAATTTTAAAGAGCAAAATTTATAAAATGGGGGCTCAATTTGGGAAAAATGTATAAACGACCTTTTTACAAAGACCCAGATTAAGACAATATTAGAAAGGAAGGAAAAAATTAAATAGACTAGTGATATTTTGCATTGCATTGCATTGTCATAAAAGCACTATCATCTAAAAGGCATAATTTCCAGAAAGAAAAATAAGAATTTTGCTAACTTCTAGTATATTACCAAGACAGTATGCACTAATTTTTTGTATAGCTCAAGCATACAGAGTGATCTTCTTTCCTAATGCGGAAAAATAATGAACATTTAAATTCTGTAAGAAAAATATGCCCTTAGTTTTGACAAAATGCATACTGATTCTGCTACGATTCTCAATAGGACTACATTCATTCCTTTCCTAAAATTCAGGTCGTGTTTCAGACACCACACTTTCTAGTGAAAGCAACCAGTTTTGCTTGGATTTTAGAATTCCAACAAAGAAAATCATTTTGTTTCTCATTAAAATACATTCAGTTAGCTGTAGTTAAAGGCACAATATCTGGATTCAGGAGGATACAGTACTTTGTGGAAAGAATACATTTTTCAATCTACAGTTTTCATTTTCAAAGTTCTGTTATCAAAATGGAGGGGGGGGGGGGGAGGAAAAAAGCGTGGTTTCTACAGATTTGGGATTACCATCTTAAATTACTGAAAAATCAGTTTACATATAAAGTATTTGTTTTAAAAGATAAAACTATTTTAAAAGTTGATACCATTAAGGATGCAATTCATTTATTTTACAGAATGCAAATGTAAGGTATATGCTTCCCAAATAGAACATACACAATTTTTCTCTAAAAAAAAAAAAAAAAAATTAAAAAATTCTTCGAAAGTGGTAGGAAACAAATTAATTTGATATAAGTAGCTGCAATTGGACAGTGAACATAAGTATTTTATAACATTCATGTTTAAATATAATATGTTTTAATCTGGAATGATTCTACATGATATTTCAGAAATTCACAGAATAAAACATGTTTGAAATGAAAATTACTTTTGTTAAGCACTTTTTAAATTTATTACATTTGCATTCTGTGTAGTTAATCTGTAATTCAACTGTACACTAGTCAAATATTTTTAAAAATTTAACACTGCATATAATATCAGAGTAATAAGCCTAAAAAAAAAAAAGATCTTTCATCTTAGCCCTTTTTCCACAAATGAAAAATTTATCTTTAGATCATTGACTTTCAAAGCGGGGAGCACAGGAGTTTTTGTTTTTGGCAGAAGGGAGGAGAAACAAACAAACAAACAAAAAAACTTTTGGGAGCCCATGTTTTAGCTCAGGGATGGCCAACCTGTGGCATGCAAAGACTTGCTGATAAATTAAAAGATTTGAAAAAATAATAATATCGTTTGGATTAACTCCGTTAATAGATACACACATAAACACATTAGAATAAATATAATAATTCAGTTTCTCTGCAAGACATTAAATGTTACCCAACTAAAATCCAAATCGAAATGTTTGACCTACAGTAGCATACAACACTGAAAAGCAAATATAAGGGATTTTTTTCTTTTTTCAACTGCAAGTGATCCAAATAATATTTAACTTTGGAAATTTGTACCAACAAGCAATTCTCCAGATTTACACAATTTGGCTGCCAGGTATTATTGTTGCAGCTTTTGATCAACATATGTTTGTGATCAAATGTTTTCTGCTATTAACAAAATAAAACCAAAATATCATTCAAGATTAACTGATACGCACCTAAAACACTTAATTTTGTAAGCATTTTCAAGAACTAATATAGATAGATGACTTGGTAAAAAAATACATATTCAAAAACCCATTAAGTACTGATTGTTTATCAGTTATTTAGAATTAAATGTTTCAAATGTTAAATATTTCAATTAAATGTTATTATTCACATTTATTTTATACATAACCTAACTGACTGAACCTTTAAAAATGTTTATTAATAATAAAACCCTAGTTTGTATGTTTATTTTATTTATTGTATTATTTTTTAAATGTCCACTACTCAGACTTACATTTTCCCACCTTTTTATATTTTTCAGTGAGTTGGAAATGTTGGAAGTGGCATGCATACTGTTTTCCCCCCACCTAGATAATGGCACTGTTCATAAAAAGTTTGGCGCCCCTGCTTTAGATATTATAAGTAAAGCTGGTGGGCCAAAATTAAGACAATTATGCATTTTGCACTTATTTGATGTATGTAATATATGCGCATAAGTTAAAAAATTACTTGAAAAGCATCTTATTATATCTAACTGGAAATGAAACATGCCAAATTAGGCACTTTATTGCCTAATTTGGCATGTTTTACTTTAGATTGGCATAGACTTTGGATCTATCTAATTCGAGGGCAATCAAACATAGGTCTTTTTTCTTGTTTTAACCTGTACCAATCGATGTAAGCTATACCAATCAAAAGTTCCTTTTCTGCTTAGTTAAAAAAAGAATTGTTATTTATGTCAGAAACAGTAAACTGCAAATTTTAGGAGAATAAAACTTTTGTTTTACAAAAATAAAACTGTTTTGGAATTATTGAGGATTAAGTAAGTATGTTGTAAGTAATGAATACTGAGAATCAATGAGTAACTATTATTTTAGAATTAATGAGCGAGTAGTTATTCAACTTTTTAAATATTATAAATATTGTTGCGTTTTACGGGTTCGTGGATTTGAGAGTATCCGATGAAAACACGATGCAGAGCAATAAGAAGCACAATTTATTTACAAGAATCACTATTTACAGCACAGTTCCAAAATTACCTTTAAAAGCGTCGAAAATCTACAATAAATACGCTGAAACAATCAGCAACACAGCTTCAGGCTGTAACTGTAAAGGTAGCTTCACGGCAACACTAAACTTCTAATAAACACCGTGGAACAATCACCAATACACTGTCAAGCTATACTGTAAAGGTAGCTTCACGGCAAAGCACTATCCCGATCGCTTTCCGTTCACAAAACTCTCGCGTAGCTTAGCACTCACAGTAAGCAGCCATTCTCACACAATTCTCACAAAGCCGGCTCTCAGAAACGCACGGGTTTATATAGCTTTTCCTTAAGTTCCACATGTTTCGAGAAATATCTCGACAGGAAGTTATTCTAGAAAGCTTCCCAATTGGACCATGGGACATCGCCAATTTGGTCGCCAAATGGGCGATAAAGTCGCCAATCTGGCAAACCTGCCATACACTATTTTATGGCAACCCTAGTGTTATGCCGGAAAGCTTACATACAGGCGCAACTGCCGAATTTTTCGCAACAATATTAATTTATTTGCTGTAAAATGCACCTTTGTGGTATGATTACATCACAATTTCTCTCTTGTATGGGGGGGCTCTTTCTTTAGCTAGCTCTTTCTTTCAAATCATCGAAACCCTTAAATAAAGACATAAACATACACTTTATTGTTACACTCATTAGAAGAAATAATTTTTCTGCATTCAAAGACAAGGATTTCCTATATTTATTGCTTTCTACTCTTCATTACTAAAATGTACACAGCTTTAATTAGAAAGTAAGATTTCAAAGCTTTTAGCTAAAAATAGCTTTAAGAAATTTTAGTTATAAGAAAGGTAAAAAAAATTAAGTTACAAAAATATTCTTGGTCATTTGTTTCAGAAAACCGTAGGAATAGTAGGGATACATAAGAATTTCACTTGAATATTAACACAATTTCAACAAAAAATAAAAATGATGTATTAAAATGATTACATTCAATTTGCTAATCTCTGTCAGCAAGCAACTCAGGGATATTCATTTTAATCACTTATGATGCAAAAAACCTAATTAAATATTTTTTAAAAATTTCAAAAAATATATATATACAATTATAAATTTTTTATTATTAACAAATTTATAAAAAACAGTGCATTTAAAAAATTCACTGTTTATTCATTTACTTTTAAAATATTAATTTCCTCCCTTGTTGGTACTATGCACACTCCTAATATAGTTGCGTACGTATCGGTTCGTAACAGATTGAATGCACACAGAATCGGCAACAGCTTGTTAAAATTTATTTTATCTAAAGAAACTTTTCACAGTTCTGGAATTTTCCACAAAAATACTTGTACAATTTTTCACTATTATCACAAAGCACAATCAATAGGAGCAAACTAACAGGAGCATCAAACACAACCGAATGCAAACTGCATCTCAAAGGTGAAGCTCTCATGGATATCTCAATGCTCTGAACTAACAACTAGTGAGAAATTGACACTCTCTTCGGTCTTAAATAGTTTCCCCCCAGTTGCCAAGAAATCTTCAGTACTTTCTGCTTCTCAAAATTACTGAAAGGCATATGAGGGCTGGATATAGTTAGAGGTAATATAGGAATCAATTACAGTTATTCAATTACAATATCCATTACAGTTACACAGGGACTAGACCAAAATGTTGCCATTTTTAGCAGTGTTTGGTTTTTTTGGCAATATCTCAGCAAATTCGTTGCCAGCTTTTTCTGGCACAGCATCCTTTCTCTCAAGCTTTTCATGTTAGAGTATACAGAAAAATACAACAATTTCACAAATAAGTTCACTGAAATTATCTATGTACAAAATTCATAATAATTTATATTTGGTATAAAAATTCTTCAGCATCTCAGAAATTATACATTTTCTTGCATAAAATAAAAAAATCTAATTAAAAACCACATGACAATGGTTGAAAATGATATATGAGGGTTGTTTGGTTTGTGGCTATCTGCCTTAGGAAAGAGAGAGAATGTAAGGAAAACTTGCTCATATTCATCCTACACAACAGAAAAATCACAAAAATTGTAATGCAGTCAGATTGTTCACTGAGATTTGAACCCAGGTCAAACTATCAGTGTTCAGTCACTTTTCTGCTCAGCTACTGGTGAGCTCATAGTTAATATATGAGCAAAGACAACATGTTTTTAAACATTTGTTTCGTTAAATAGCTTGTTAAAGAATATTTCTACCTGAAAAAAGTACAGATACAAATATTATAAATAAGTAAAACACATAAATTAATATTACCAAAAGAAGATGTGGTTTTACAGGGATTGGAGGCACACAGTAAGATACACCTTCAAAGAATGTAGCTGTAGCACTTGGATGGCAATCTTTTTGGATAACATGGCAACCACTAGATATGAAAGGTACCATATCATTGTTCAGAGCCTAAGTGAGAAAAGTTGAAATTCAGTTAATATAGCAGCAATATAAAACATGAAGTCTGGATACACTTTCATCGGGATAACAAAAAAAAAAAAAAAAAAAAAAAAAAAAAAAAAAAAAAACAAAAAAAAAAAAAAAAAAAAACAAAAAAAAAAAAAGCTACTAAAATATAACACAAAAGACCTGAAATCCAGATAAAAAAATCTGGTGTACAACACGACTTCCTTGTATGGGATATTAAATTATACGCATTTTTTCCTGCTTTTCATTTAAACTTATTGAATTAAATCTACTTTGGTTAACACTGCATAAACCACAACAGAATAAATGCACTCTTTAAAATTCACTATATTCATTTACCATAGCAACACTCTCGCACTAGGTTCACTTAACAGTGTTACATCTCATTCATTTATAACTCAGAATGCACAAAAACCATTTCATCTGAAGAATTATCTAATCGTTGCCACACATTCTATTCAAATACTATAATAAATCTGAAACGATGTGTAAAAGAAATTAAGCAAATAAAAAAAGTTTTTTACAGATGATTCAGCACTACTTACCTCATGCAATGAGCTACTCATAAACATTCTCCTCTGTCTGAGACAAACTAGCAACAATATTTGTTCCTAATACGAAACACTTATTTCCTTGAATTTGGTTTGAGGTATATTTCTCATTCAATTAATTCTGTTTGTTCTCAGTTCGCGACAAGGCAGAAATAAATAAAACCTCAAAATATCTTTACTAAAAATTGAAAAATACAGGAGAAAAAAAAAAACTCACCAAATATAGTTAGAAAAATTTTTACAACTAAAATTAGTTTCTACGCACAAACAAGCAATTCAGCTAGCAAGCAACAAGGCAGATTTTTTCATGCACAAAAATGAAAGTTTAATTTTGGTCCCACTTGGCAAAAAGACACTGAAGGTGCAGAAAGTGAATTCACAATTCTGCTAAATTTCAAATGTAAACAAATATGGCTGCTATGGTAAACAAACACAAAGTGCAACTTACCAACATATAAGAATAAAAAAACAGAGTTCACGGAGCAGAGTAAGAGAGTGGGTATATATATATTTATATATTTTTGGTGCGGCGATTGCAACCAAAAAGGGAGGTGCACAGCTACATATTATATCAGTCCTATATACAAAATTTCACTGTTCTGAGGCCCCTCATTTCTCAGTTACACAAGATACATACACACATACATACAGACACCATGAAAAAAATCTCTTCTGACTTCATTTTATATCAGTTTTATAATTCGTTTGGGGGAAAAGAATCCTTATTCTGTCCTTATATACATATCTCACACAAAGATTGTTAGGTTGCATTCAATAGCTGTCAAAATGGATATTGAAAATGTTTTATTGAAATATGATACCCGAAATTCTTCGCAATTACAATACTTTCTTTTTACTTCATACGAGGATGTAAAAAGCGGATTGGTCAAGGAAAAATTGGTAGTTTTGGATAACAAAATGAATTATATCAAAATTTCGAATTTAACTTTTGTGACACAGAAAATAATATTAAATGGTACAAGTAGAAGTGGGTGGAAAAATCAGAATTTAATCAATGACTGTACAGTATTAATTGCACTGCACTAAACTGTTCAATCTACTCCCCAGTTTAGATAGAGAACACTTAAGGGGCAGATCCAAGGTTCTCCCAACCCTCTTCCTGTGCCAACAAACCACTCAAGAGGACTTTATAATAATATTTTAAAAAATATTATTGCCTTGATTGGTATGGTGGAGTAGCAATGCTGGTTACCATATCATTGGGCTTGGGTTCGAATCTTGGAGAAGGCATGCACTTTCATAAGTGTAAAGTGTGTGCGCTGCATGGGGCAACTTCAAACATTCGTGAGCCAAAAAGTCCTCTTGTACTTAGGCAGATGGAAGTCATGAGAGTGGGTTACTGGGGCGAAGCTATATCCCAGTATAACCCAAGCTTCGTGTCCTTTGGCCACCTAAGTACAAGAGGACTTTTGGCTAGCCAGTATTTTAAGTTGCTCCACGCTGCATGCATACTTAATGCTTACAAACATTTATGCATTCTCTAGGATTCGAAAACAAATCAAATTATACGATATGGCAGCCAGCGTGACTAACCCACCATGCTGATTATTGCCGTAATAATATTTATGATAAATCTTAACACTATTAAAAAAGTATACACGTACATAGCATCAGTACACAAAAACAAATAAAAAATTACAATAAAAATTGCATAACACAAATAAGCCGAACTTTGTACAGCAAAAAATGTTAGAAGTTAACATTAGTAATGAACTCCATTAAATTTGCATACTGGTACGTTATTTTGGAATTGTAAATAATAGTTTATTGCTATTACAGGAGAATTTACTAAAAAATTCTCTTCTAAATGCCACTGTAATTTGATATTTACAAATCTAAAGATTAATACACCTGCTTTTTCATGCAGTTTTACACACTTCCATCATACCTTCATTTTGAAAAAAAAAAAAAAATCATTTACAAATTATAGACACTTTCCATGTCCCATTACAGCCAGACTCAAATAAAAAATATGAAAGTTACAACACTTATTTAAACATATCTTCACATTTTTTACTTCTGACAGTTTGATCAAAGTATTTTATTTACTGAATGTTTAATAAAGTTAAACAAGCACATCTAATAGCAAAACACCGATTAAATCAATTCTTAAATCATGCTATTTTGTTATTTTTCTACTTAGCAAACTTATCTGATCCTTAAAATAATGAAACTAAACCATCCAATTATTAATTTAACTGATTAAATTAAGACATCAAAAACTAAGTTGAAAAATACTAACCGCTTGTTGCTTATCATTCAAAATTTTCCACAATCTAGGAAACAGCTGTATCCATAGATGCTGAGCTAAAGCTGTATCCATATGGCATAACTGGGCGGTAGCGTTCAGAAAACTTATTGTTTTAACTTCTCGCAATGTCTCATGAAATTTCACTTGCTTCGTTAAAAAGCTTTGAGCAGTTGATTTGCTGTCTGCCTGATTTTTAAGACTTAGAGAATCCAACATTTTATGACTCTCATCAGAAGCTGACAATTCAATATCAATTTCTTCCTAAAAAAGAAAAAGATCTTAAATACATAAATATCTTTCAGCATAAATACAAACATATCACTATAAAGTTACACAACACTAGATCAGCAGAATTTAGCAATTACACAAAATGTAAGACTCTGCTTACTGACTATTTGATATGTTTCGACCTCCCCCCAAAAAGGGCTGTCAGATCATGCCTGTCTTTCACAAACATATATAAAGCTAGACATATATCAGGATGGAAGTTGGAGACTAAATTAAACACTTTTTACCAGGGTTGGAAAATCTTTTCGACAGCAGGAGGTTGGGGAGAGGGGAAAGAAAAATCACAAAAATACCTGGCCAGAAGAAATAGTAGAAACTAATTTTTTAAACTTAATTATATTATTATATGCGTGGTGGTGGTGATATTGGATTTTTTGTCCCGCAATTTGAAAGGTTATACGCACTAGACACATGTTAAATCTAACCGAGTACAAGTTTAAAACCAAAGTAGAAATATAAAACCAAGTGAGGTAAAAGATGAAAAAGTAAATAAAATTTGGATGATTTTAGACATCAAGTAAAGGGGGGGGAAACACAAGATACATTAAAATGTAATGTACCTTGTTAAAATATAACGGAATATCTTCAAAATTAAATCAAATTAAATAACAAAGACTTATCTCTTTCAGGTACTGGAATAACTTAGTACTGAACTCTTTTCTGATTATTCAATCAAGAGGAAAATCACTATCACTAAAATACTTCAATCGAATTCTAAAGTGATAAAACATTACAATTTGGACAAACAGGTTCATTCTCATCAGCTCATTTCCCTTAATGCCTTATATGTCCAGGAACCAGCAGTAAAGTATCACTATATCTACGGTTAATTAAATTTAAAAACAATCTTATGATTTTAATAGTGACAGAATTCTAAATAACAGAAACTGCTTCTAGAGCTTTTAATGCACTATATGAGTCAGAATAAATAAACTTTTCCTGAAACAGTTTTGATATGTGCGAAAGAGCATAGAACACACCAGTTTACTCAGAAGTGAGTACTGAGTAAGCCTCCTGTAACAGTTTTCCCTCTTTTTGTTTGCCCATACAGAAGATGTTCCAACATGATTGGCTACTTTTCAGCTATCAGTATATATGGGAATGTAATTGCTATATTTATGTCCACCATCTTATGTACAGATGATGCCATTCATATTGCTTTTATTCAAAAGATGGAAAACATGAAGCAGTTGTTTCATGTTTCTTCATTGGGAAAATGGTGCAGCAACTTTTTCCCAAGGTACGATTTCAAAGTGCTTTACTTCTTGTTGAGAGATACTCTCACGTAAAGTAAGAGATATTCTGCATAATCAGTGGCCACACTCTTAAAGGGAAAGAAGGCACACAAGATAGTCGTGCTTCAAATAAATCATCATGCAAATTGGCCTCACTAGGATGTTCTGGTTGTGACAGTATATGAAAATAATGACAACTTCTCACTCCTTAACTGGGAGGATGGTTCAAAGGAGTCAACATACAGATAGGAAGAAGACCTTAATGCCTCAAAACATATCCCAAGAGCCTGGTGGTGAACAAGATGTAGTTTTTATAATACAGAAGGTTGTGCCAAGCCATAAACAACTCAGCCATAGTTCGATTTAGAATGCACTAATGCCTTGTAAACACAGAGCATAGTGCAATGATTCACCCCTCAGAACATGTTTGACAACACTTTTAGGAGATTCAACATTTTAAAACATTTCTTCCTTAAGTGTAACACATGTGGGACAAACATCAAATTTTCTGCCGAACAACATTTCTAAAATTTTCATTTCAGATTCAACAGGAATCACTGAACCATTAATATGCAGTTCAGGCTCAAGGTGAAAACTATGCTTTTTGCAGAAGTAGACACAGATGGTTTTTGACATAAGAAACTGAAATCATGCTGAGTTGACCAGTTACGATCCAATTGATTGTGATCTACACTTGTCTCTCGACACAACTCAAAATTGCTTCTTGACAACTTATGTACAAAGTACCTAAAACGGAAGGAGGAATTTTCTTTGTGATAAAATTTATTTTAAGGCTAAATTGAGTTACACTAAGGACACTTTGAGGCACACCTTCTTGATAGAACACATCTGACAAGGTGGTACCAAACTTCACTTGAAAAGTCGTAGATTTCAAAAAGTTCTGGATGAAATTTGGCATAGTACCATGCAAACCACAATCATAAAGGTTTGGAGAATGCATATCTCACGGCTCTATCGTAGGCTTTCTCCATGTCGAAAAATACCAACACCATGCTGTTTCTTTTTACAGAGGCTACTAAAATAAGAATGTTATCTAAAGTTGACCTCCATTCCTGAAACCACTCAGGTAGATTATATTTCTCTTCCATTCCATCTAGATAGTACACTAGACAGCTGCTTACCATGTTTTCAAACAGTCTCCAGATACGCTCGTAAGGGCTACCGACCAGTAGTTTAACAGGTTCCTTGGATCCTACCCTGGTTCAGCAATTGGAATAATGATAGCTTTTCTCCGTTCATTTAGAAAAGTGTTCTCTTTTCACAGTTTGTTTACAGAAGCAAGGGAACATCGAATGACTTATAAGAGAGATGCCTTATCACGTCATACTAACTGCATCAGGACTGGGCTAGACCTACGCATCCACAATAAAGCTCAAGCACAGTAAAATCACTGTTGTTTCAGTCAGAAATGATAATTTAAAGATCATTTATATGATTTTAAGACCGGTATATAAAATATATTGGTGCCTATACTGAGGGTACCACACCAATAGATAGCAGCACCACGCTTCTCCTTCTCTACTCTGTGATGTGACAGAATTTCTTTATATTATTATTTGTTTATGATTAATTTGCAAGTTGTTTAGGATTCAATATTATATTCATGGAAAGTTTACTGACCATATGCTAAGAATGAATAAAAATATTTTAGTTTCTTTTTATTCTTTGCTTACTCCAGTCGAGTTTTTCATTCGTCTCTGTTTAGCTAAAATTTTAATTTCACCACTTCACTCGTTCCCAGGATAAAGATTCATCGATTTCAAAATTGTTGTCTAGTGTCAAAACATGACACAATTTTACGGGTTAAATGTGACATGTTAGCCCCAAACGACACCTGTTGCTTCATGTTTTCCAAAATCAATACAACGTAGCAAAAATGATAAGACGTGATTGACAGCTAATTTGTCATGCAGGGTCATGCAATCTCCACAAAGAGGCTGTGATAAGATCATGTAAAAGGAAAGCTCACTTGCAAACATGGGAAGCTGAAATGCACTTTAGGTTTGTCTCTTAGTGGAAAGGAAAAACTGCTGATTTGGAAGCATGCTTTTATGCTTCAGGGGGGTCGTCTTTGTTAATTTTAGATGAGAAACTAGTGAACGCATGAGAAATTTTCCCTCTGGGTTAGGATAAAAGTACATGGTTTTTGAAATAAGTCTTCACAGTTGGTGAAAGGGAAAATATTTCTAAGGCCGTTTTTAGGTGCAAAACATGTACCTTCAGCGGGGGGAGGGGGGAAGAGGCAAATATTTAAGTTTTTTTTTAGTTGTGATCGAAATAAGGAACTGTATCAAATATTAAAATTGTTCAACAACTTTTCTTCCTGAACAAATCACAGTGTAAATTAATTAGCTCTATTTCTAGATTTTAAAAAGTATCATCACAAAGTGTAGATACTCATAAGCAGTCTGGTTCTTTTCAGACTTACTGATTTTCAAATATGAAAAAAAAATAATATATTATAGTCTATATTTACAACAACAACAACAAAAGGGAGACTTTACGGGGCCCGATAATCAAAAGCGTCTGGGGTGCGATTCTTGGTACCATAGCATGAAGCATGCTCTTTTCACATATTACCTATGGAATAAAATATAATAACTTCAAAAATGCAACATAATTTTTCAGCTGACTCGTAGTGTTTCATTTTTCAATTTTTTATTTTTTGCCTGAGTTACATCTCCTTGTAACATTATACTAGTTCAATTACAGCACGATACGGGTTTTTAATAGAGTTACATTTGCTGAATTTTTTCATAAAATAATAATATTGAATTTAAATTGCTTTCAAAAGCTTTTTACTCATATTTTACCCATGTATGTTCAGCTGGGTGGCATCATCAAAGTGCATAAAAATATGAATTATATTTTTTAAATTCAAAATTTCTAGCAAAATTTTAAAAGTTTTTGACTTCAGACTTACTATAGTCAAGCATCCATCTCTATAGATGCACATCTAAAGGAAGCAAAAATAGACGAAAAACAAAAATGCACAATTCACAGCTACCTGGAAAAAAAATCTCCTAAAGAGGCACCGGTATAAAATATATACCAGCCCTCAAAATTCAGGATTCCACTCTAGATTTTTTTTAAGTCTCAGTTTTGTGTTTTTAGGGTCCATAAGTTACAATTCATGCAAAATTTCACCACAAATTAAATTGTTTTATATACCGCTACTCAAAGGATAATAAGGGGTCAGTGCAAGAAAACGGTTCAGAATCCCTCCGTTAGAGCACCTTTTGCAAAGAGCTACCAGTTAAAGGAAAAGGGAGAAACAGCTAGATGAAGAAAAGAAGTAAAACAAAATATTGCATAAATTAGGACATTTTTCAAGCACTGAAATATACTTAAAAACTACCATTTCATTATATAAATTTTTAAATATTAAAGTGTAATGATGATTGCTTTACTCGGTCAACATGTTTGAGAGACAAACGTTCATATAAATAATCAATAAACAAGAATTTACAACACTTTTCACTGGATTTTTGAGGAAGAAATTATTTAATTACTTTGCATTTTATTGTAGAAGCAATAAAACATTATTTTTTTTATTAAAGTGTTATTAATAGTATGTTTTATTATTCTATCCCTTCCACAAAGCAGTACATCATTTTTCAGTCCCCCCTCCCAGTTTCTTCTACTTTCCTGGAATAGATGAAACCTAACCTTGCTTTTATAGAAGCTAAGTGACCAGAAAATTTTGGCCCACATAACTTCATGGAGATCCTATTATCTTCACTTTTATATCTGCTTTTGACTTCCCTTGCATTTATAAGAGGTATTATAAAAGTATTTTTGGTCCTCTGTTATACATAATTACCAAACTATAAAGTCAGTATTCTTTAGCTATTGTAACCAAGAGGAATTAAGAATTATACTCTTAAATCACACTTTTAAAATTACTTAATTTTTCAACATATTTTTCACTTCTGAACTATAGTCCCGTTTGAAAATTTCAAAACAAATTAAATTTTAACCAAGTGAAATTATAAAAAATTACTATTAAATATAAAATAAAAAAAAATTAACACACAAATTATTTTTAATTTGTAAAGATCAGTTCCCCCAACTTCCTATACAGTCAATACCATACGAGGACACATACCTCAGCTTTTTCAAAGACTCCTCATTATTACTCAAGCCCTTTAATCTCAAGCAGTACTTTGTACTGCAAATGCTTTCACTGGCTTTTGAAACTCATTTTGCTGAAAGCACTAATAACACAGTAGAAACTGGATACCAACTTGGTTTCAATAAGCCAGATTCCATCAACATAACTAAGTACATCAAACTGATAATGTTTACTGTTTCCTTACCTATGACCTAGATAATGAAACAATCAACATGAATGAACAATGGGCTTATGTAAACGAAAAGACAATGATGGCTTCACTGAAATGCCTGCATGAGAAATGAAAACTGCACAACTATAAAAGTTACTGGGAATGGTTGAAACTTGTCAGAGCATACTAATAGAAGTTGATTCTAGTGCTGAAGCTAGAATCAACTTCTATAGTATGCTCCTTAGCCTTACCATTTCTAGAATGCTAAACACTACAATTCATGGCTATAAAGAAATGTATGAACAGAAAAAGTGAAAGAAAACTGCAGAGACAGCAATACTGCAGTTTTTAAAGAATAAAAAATTAATTATAAAAATCCATATTTAAAAGATTTTTTCTTTCTTTTTTTTAAACACAGTTATATTTTGTACGCATTATGTTCCTTGATTCGTCTGGTTTCAAACAGTGTGGGATATTGGTAGAATTGATTGTTCAAACTATGCAAGGTATTGCTACATTTACAAAATAATCACTACTTACATCCTCTCGTGATTCCACAGATACAACGTCTGCAGGTTCTTCTTTCACTGAAGCAGTCATGGCATAATTAGCCCTTTCCTGAGAATCAGCTTGCTCAATTACAGATGTAATAGAGGGCAGTAACACATTTGGAGTAGAACTTTGAATTGTAGTTCCATCAACTGCTGTAACTAACAGCAATTCAATACATTGCTTTATCCAAAAATGAGGCCCCATTGTCTCCCAGTTCTGAGAACAAATAATATACATCAAACGTTCATGAAGTCTGCGCCGCATACTGCTATCAAATACTTCAAAAAACTTTGATCGGATATGAGGCTGCACGCAACGTAGGCCGGCCATAAATGCAGGTTCTAATTTTGATTGTAGTTCAGTACCTTTTAGAGCTTCATCTCTATAAAAGAAAATTGAAATTAAAATAAATCAAGCTCAGATTTTACATTAAAAAAAAGAGGAAAATTAATTTGCTCCTTGCTTTTCCTACTATGAAATCCAGTTTTAAATTAAAATGAAAATCAAATTAATAATTAATGAAGAAAGAAACAGTGATTTTAGTGATAAATTTGAAAACCATAATAATGTAAATCAGTTGTAAATTAAGCTTGAAAATTCTTTTACATCTGGTTGGAAGTTTCCCTTATTTCAAACACAAAAGAATTTTTGAAAACTTTGAACTTCAAAAAGAATTATTACTATTTTAAATTTATAAAACTAGTAATATACAGTATTAGACCCCCATTTGATATTTCAGGGAAAAACTTTTATGCAATTATAGAAAATATGACACAGAATGAAGATGAATATGATTATTCAACAGAATAATTTTGCTCCTTGGAAAATATTTTCAACAAGATTTTATAATATGTGTTGTTAATATCTTGATCAGCATTACTATACATTAACAGCATTAATCTGCATACCATTAAATAAAATTTCAAAAGCATATACAAAAAGAAAAATAATATATATATACATGCATATATGGTACCCATTGACTATGAAAGACAATAAGCAGCATAATTTAGCACCAGTTACGGATAAGCATGATGCAATAATATACACACAACATCGGTATTTTCATCTGACATAACCCAGTTGATTTTCACAAGTCACCTTTTGTTTTTATAGAACAGGATCTATATGATTGTTATTGCTGCATTTCTTTACTGGCATTTTGGGGTGGGGGGCAGATTAAAATTTGGAACCTGCTTTCTACAGAACAGCAAGCAGTGGAACTTTTTAAAGTTTTGGGACAGTAAAAAAAAAGTATTACTGGAAAAGATATGATACTTTATTTTAAAACTGATAAACGATGCTGATGCAACACAAGACTGTGTTTTGGTTTATTAACAGCTGGTGGAAAGGATTAATATCTGTAATTGGGGAAAAGAATGGCTGGATATGGCTGAGAAAACAATAACAGATTGGAACAATGAGCTGTGGGAAATTTGTACTCGTAATGCAGCTTCAGGTAAAATTAAAATTAGAGGGTCTAACAAAACTGTAGAAATCAATGAAAGTTTTTTCATGAATACAGTAGGTCAAATATCACTTGCATATTAAAAAGTTCATTCACAATTCCACAGGAATGACTGGTACAATTTAGATGGGATCTCCATCAACTCTCATGGTAAAAAAGGTAATGCACATGTACCTCTCATACACACATATATTATACAATTTTATTTTAGCATACATAAAATATATTTTTCAAAAATTGTTCTTACTTATAAACATAATGCACAAGCTCCAAAAACTGAGCATTTAAGTCGAGATCATTCGGGAATCTTTTCTCGATAAACTGCATCATCTTTACAAGAAGAATCGATTTTTCACGTATAGAAGGGCTCTGGTTTACCGCTATAGTCGACTTGCTTTTAACCCAGTCCTCCACCATCTTGGTCAATGCCTTTAAAACTTTAACGTCGGGTGACTTTTCAATTAATCCAACAAGGATTGTCCCTATGAATGTTTTCCGCATATCCTGACCCATGACACCGACACGATTCTTAACAAGATCCAAACTAAGAATCAATAAATCGGTAGCCACTAGAAAGAAAAAGAAGCCGTAAGAAGGACATTATTTAAATATGCTCATTCACATAAACACATATCAGAATCTAAAACACCTTTCATATTGATCACAAAATTATATGGCTCTCTTGTTTTTGAGCTCCAATGGAAAACATATATATATATATGACAAGATGACTCTGTGATAATTTAATTTTAGTTTAACTAAACAAGTTATTTTAAACGACATCCTTACTACACTTTCTTACTTTAATAACACAACTCATTCTTTCCAGAAAGTTATAGAGAATTTAAATAGCAAACATCTATGTAAATAAAGAGTCTTATTCAAAATTATGGAAGTGAGCAAGAAAAAGAAGTAAGCTTAGAATTAGCAGGGCTGGCAAATGGCCATAGAAGAACCTGTTTGAGTAGAAGAGTCCAGCAGAATGGTTGTCTAAATAGTAAATTGCAAATTAAATTTATGCACATGATTATCTGCTACGAAATCATGACTTTTTAATATTTTTTAAATTATAACCTCAAGTAGAGACCTACTGAATCTAATTTGATTTTATTCAGTGTTTCTGTTTTGAATGACTTGCACTTCACTCCCTTCATGCAAACTAAAGACAACAGATCATTCTGATACCTGTTGGAACTCATATATAGTTGTAAGGTTCTTACATTTTAACTTGACTTCTTATTCATGATGCTCTAACAGAATGATTGTTGCTTTATTACCACCAAAATTCTTAATTCCTACTAGGTACTCCGATGATGATTTTATTCAAAATAGCAATGATATTCTTTCGATTTATTTTTAGATTGCCTAATTAGACAAAATTACACAACAAACTCTACTTTAATATACATAGCAACCCCTTTCAAGTATTATGTAAACAATGCATTCAAATCTGAAGAAAAAACCAGTTAAACATCACCCGGAAAATCACACTTAGAAACAATTTCACTTAAGCTATGTAATTCAAAATACAAGGAATTGAAAGGAATAATTGAAACAAATACTAATTTTTAATTCAAAAGCTTAATACTAATATTAAGCTTATTAATAATTATTATTAATAATTTATTACCTTATTTTAAATGTGGTGCAAAAAATTACATTAGTTACAAGTTTATTTTATAAATAGGAAGAAATGCCTAGCAAAATATACATTAAACATTTCCTCTCATTTACAAGTAATACATAAAATGCTTATTATGCTGAAAGAAATTAAGATACAGAAATCTTTCAAGCCAACAGTCACCCTAACACATTGATTTTCAAAATTTCTCTGCCTGCACACAACGCATCACACTGACGCACAGTGCTTGAGTATTAGTTGGGCCCCAGTTTACTCGATATTTTTTAGAAAAGCAGAGCAAATACGTATAAATAAATAAATTGTCAACTTATTAAGTTATTTTATTTACTTAGTCATGAGCTGGGCTAAAAAACACAAATTCAATAACGTTTATATTAAATAGGGGTTTTGTTGCTATAAAAAAAGGTATCCATTAGCTGTAATGTGTTATTTCTTATGAAATATTCAGCAATGATGCTATAAGACCTCATCTGGAATGACATTTGTTAATAAAATATAGTGAGTCAAAAGTCAAAGGAGTCTTTTGCTGCAAAATCTGGAAGTTTGAAACGGGTGAAATTTGATAATATTGAACCTTTGCTCAGTTATCTGAAAGAACATTCGAAGCTTCATGAGAGTTATCACTGCTCATTGCGAAAAGTCATACTGTCAAAGGATATTCATTAAACCATGTACATTGAAAGCAACTGATATTGTTATTAGACAAAAAATTTCAGAAATACTGCTTTCTGACACTGAAATGTTGCATTGATGATATGGACAAAGATATAAAAAACCAGTTAGAGCAGGCGGCGAAAGAATCAAATTTTTTTGCAATGCAGATGGATGAGTGTAAAGATGTTGTAAAATGTTATCAGCTGTTAGTTTTTGTTCAATATAAACAAAATGAAATAAAGACATTAAGCTGTTTTTTACAGAACTGAACAAATACTTCAAAAGCAATTCATATAATGACAATAAGCTCTCAAATCTTTTACATATGTGAATGTTATGGCAAAGGCTAATAGGCATAGGCACGGACAGCACTAAGTCAATGCATGGATCTTGCTCAGGATTTATACAGAAAGTCAGTTTCTGAAGCCAAGGCTTGTGGCTAAGACACACCATTTGCAAGGCTTGGCAGGTAAGACACAAAAGTACTCAACAAATAAAAATTATGAATCATGTTTAAAAGAGTACATTAAATACTCACCTTTTTATGGCCCTTTGTCAAGATTTTGGAACAGAACATTAAACACTTCTATTTCACATGGAAGTACACTGTCTCTCAAAAGGAAATATGCCAGCAAGATTATTTGAATTTCAGGATGAAGTGATTCAGTTTTTAGAAATTCAAAATCAAACTGAATTGTATGTGGAATTCTAAAAGCCAAATGTTCCATGTTATATTAGCTTATCTATCAGATATTTTCAATTCATTGAACTTGAAATTACAAGGTGGAGACTTGAACATAACTTATCATCGGGATGTCATCACGGCATATATTGATAAGTTGCAACTCTGGGAATGTAAAATTTTAGCCTGCAATTATTCCTGCTTTCCAAAACTGTTTTGGAATCCTAGAAGCAGCATGATTTAAGAAGATTTAAGAATACTAAGGATACAATATCAAACCCTCACTGATGAATTCAAACATTACTTTCCTCATTTGTGTCATAACAACATTTATAGATTGGCAACAGATCATTTTCTGGTTGATATAGATTTGCTGCCAGAAACACTACAAAAGCAAGCTTTAGAATCTAAAAATGATATTGCAGCTAAATATGTGAAAATGGATAAGCCATTATTTTGGATAAAATATCTATCTATCCCAGTACAACAGAACAAGCACCACATCTGCACTTACCATTTTCAAGCATTTATTTGTGCGTAGGCATTTTCAGAAATTGTAGCAATAAAAACGAAATACAGAAGGAAATTTAATATTGCTGGAGCTGAAAACCTCCAAAATATGCACATTGATCTGTCTCATTTATTTTTTTCTTACCATAAGTGTGTATGAAAATGTCATATTTCTACAATAAAACCTTTATAAATTATATTCCTTGTTTTTACTGCCCTTATAGGTAGGTAATATTATTATTGGAGAAGAGGACACAGGAATTTTCATTTTTGGCAGCAGAGAGGTGTGACAAAAAAACTTTGAGAACCCATGCCTTAACAAGAAAAACTCTGTCACTGCTGGAATCCAGTTTGATCTGGGAAGGGGGGGGCAGATGATTCTGTACATTGAAAGAATTGACTAATTGATTAAATATCTATAAATATCCCCTCCCTCTAAAAAACTCAAAAGCAAAATTTTTTACTACTAAAGCGAACTGACACAATTTAGCAGTATTCTTTAGAATTTTGCAGCTTCTCCATTTATATATATATATATATTTGCACTTTTAAATGAACAGCATCATATGAAATTTTTCTTCAATATTTCCTACTGAGCCAGTTTATAATGTTCTAATAATAATTTCACTGCTTTACTGCTTCATTATATACGTAAGTGTTGCAAAGTATTGTGTTCTTTTGATCATTTCTTCACTTGCACCAGGCATTTGATCTATAATTAATATACCAATTATCACATGACATATCTATCACTTGTGCAGTGATATGTATTACCTTTATACAAATAGAACAGTTCAGAAATTTACTGAATGCTGGTCATATTTTTAAACCTTAAATTTTTAACTTGCTTTCTAGCTTTATTTTAGTTTGTTTGTATTAACAAAAAGAACACATTTTTTTGTGTGAATGGTAAAAACATAACAAATACTGACTGAAAACTAACATTGCTAACAGCAACTAATAAATAAACTATAAAAACTAAAATTGTATATAAATTAAATTCATGCAAATTTAATTTCTGCATGCATTTATTTTATATTTTTGTTCTCATAACAGATCACATAAAAACTGGAAAAAAAATCAAATAATACTCTAAATATTATTCTAATTTACATATTTTTGCTTTGCAGTAAAGCAGTCAATTTTTTATCATTAATGAATTTTTAGTTTGGCATATTTATATACTTTTCCCCCCAAAAAAATATTGGAAATTAAAGTCTGGCAGAGCTTGTTTGTAAGATTATTAGCTATTCAAAGTAATCAGCATTTCTGTAAATAAACAAATGTTGATACCGATAATTATAATATGAGTAGCTCAGGCCACTAATGTTCATTAAGATGTTAACTGAAATGTCTAAACATTTTGCACAATGATGCAATGAAACAATATGGAGCTAAATTTCAAATTATCACAAAATGGTGAAACCAATTTTTGTAGAAAACAATATAGTTATCATTACCAAATCACTAATTTTATTAAAAGCAGTTCCAAAATAATTTAGTCCAGTTTTTTGAAATTATAACAAATGCCAGTAATTATTAAAGTACATTATCCAATCCATATGTGCAAATTTTTTTAAGGCAGATTAAATTAATCTCTTTATATAAAACACCTTCAAAAGAAAAAGTGTAAGTATTGCATTTAGGTTACTGAATTGTCACAAAATAGCAGAAAGACCTAAATATCTATAACAGTTGTAATAAAGCAATGCAACAATACAATGTGCCTTTTATTACAGTTGTAATAAAATGTACATCGTTAAGAAGACAATGAAAGAAAAAGGGCTGGAGTGATATAAATTTTTTTACGACTTTAATAACTCAAAAATTTTTATTAATGGCATAGTTACTAAAGATCACATATATTCTACAAATTTAATTATTGGAGTTATAAAATTTGTTGCAAATACAGAATAAAAATAATTACTTGGATTAGTTTCAGCAGTAGGAGGAGCAAGATGTTCTTTAGCCATCTTTTGCAATACACGCATGAAAGTTGAAATTAAACGATCAATGTAGCATGGATTGTTAACACAAGCAGATTTCAGTATCATCAAAGTGGCAAATAATGCAGAAGGTGATGCAGTGGTAGATCTAAGATAAAAAAAAATTTTTTTAAATAACAATTGAGTACAGTTTCAAACGAAAACAGATCACGTAAAAAATTAACAACGGAAAATTACTTCTCATAAGTTGACAAGCCTTCAAGAACAACATTGCTAACAACTGCATAAAGGCATTCTAGCTCTTCATATTTTGAAGCAACGCTGGAATTTGTAGGTTCGGTAGGAAACAAGCTCATCAAGCGAGATAACAAATTGTGGACAGATCGTATCACCTGAAATTTAATAAGCTTAAAAAATACACTTATGCGAAAAGTAATGCATACAATGAATATGACATAAATATATAAGAACATAAATACAGTATTCATTTATCTCTACTATAATAGATTAATTCTGGATTACGTACACGGATGAATCAGTAGAATACAATGATAGCAGTGTCACTCACTCTACAGTTTTACTCACCTACACGGTTTAGAATTCAATAGGAAACTGTTTTAGGCTGCAATACCTTTCTTCCCATTCAGTATTTATTTAATGGACACATGATTTGCAAATGCATTTTACTGTATGCACTAAATAAAAGAATTTTTTTCTCCTTTTACATTCCTGACAAACCAGAACAGCGATTTTATAGCCAGACACTATTTTGAATACATTTTCAATCAATTAGGTATGTTATTAAAACTTAGCATTAACACACAAAAATATCAATACCACTCAAGTACTCATAAAGTTTCCGAGACCAGAGGCCATATTTATAAGCACAAATTTTCATATTTCAGTAATCATTGACAATGGAATTCATTTATATAACATATTTTGATAATGTATGTTTTAATGCAATTTAACCCTTTACAGAAATATTTATTTTGATTTCAAAATAAAGGTTATTTTTGATATAATCAGATTTCAGTTTTATGTAACACTTAAATACTTGTAGATATTCAAACTGAATCATTTCAAACACAAATCATAGATTCTATAGATTTCAAATATATAGAAGAAAGACACTATATCATCAGAGATAATAAAGTTGTGGTAATCCTGCAGTATGCAATTTACTGCTTTTACTCATTTATTTTTTAAATAGCAGGTTGTTTTAATCATTTCTTTTTTCTACCATTTTATCACACATTTAATTCAAAACAGCTTTCAGAATTACCGCTGCTTTTAGAGTTATGCTGTCATTTACGTCCAAAATTGTTTTACATTTCAAAACTCAAATTAATACATAGAGAAGAAAGGAAATTTAAATTTTAACAAAAATTCATCTCTGTATTAAAGCTGATATATTGGTCAGTAAAAGGTTATCAGAATGTGCACTGCATAATACTACACATAATGTATCTAGCATAATATGATGCAACCAATAACAGTAAAATTCATAGCTTATCACTGAATCGATAAGTCTAATTTAGTAAGCAAAGTGCTTTTAAGAAGTAATTATACCTCATTTATATAGAGTTCATTTTAACTTTTGAATTTTTTTAGAGTCCTTAACCCTCTGACCGGTCTCTTTGTTAAGAAAGCACAAAATTCCCAAAACTACGAAGATAAAAAATATTTTATTGATTTTAATGTAAAAATTCTCCTGGTATTTTATACTTGGAATTGTATACTTTTAATATTCTCATATTGCCTTAATTTCTTTGAGAAATTTTAATGTGCATGTATATATACGTTCTTAGAGATATCACAAAAAATATTTTAGGCCGTATATATACGGCCTTGCCGGTTAAAGGGTTAATAAAGTATGTTATAATAATTTAACTATGTTAATGTACTCAAGAAGCAGCATACACTATAAAATAAAAATGTGAATGCACAAATAAAATAAAAACAAAGCATATGATCTCTGTGATTTAAATTATATGATTTAACCCCTTCTAGGTCAGCGTCGCATGCCATGTGACGAAGTGAAAAATTCCATTGTTGAAACTGAATTCATCGCTACTCATCCACCGCTTTAAATTCCACAATTATTTTTGTATTTCTGAATATTGCTAAGAGATAGCTTGACTAATTCTTAGTTTCTTCACAATTTTCACGGTGAGATTTCCCACACTGAATACCTGTTACAGAATATCCACGTGATATCTCTGAGAATTTCAACTAAAAGACATTCAAGATATTTTTGATAAAGTAAGCAAAAAAAAATTTTTTTTATTATGAAATAAATGATTTTGTTTTTTTGATAAATGTGGTTTTTATGCTCTGATGTTCAAGGTACGTTGTAAAGCTGTTTTAACAGTAAGGTTGAAATTAATAATTATTTTTATGTAGATATTTATATTAAACACGTCAAAACAATAGATTAATTTTCAGCAATACAGAAAATGCATATTTATTGGGTCAAAAATAAATAAATAAATAAACCTGGCCAAGAGAGGGTTAAATTAATAAATTAATTAAAATGAGTTAAAAATTTACCTTTGAATTGTTACATGATAAACATGAAGCAATGCCTCGTTGCAAAGGTCTGAATGTTGTCAACACAGTTTCTTTCCTCAAAATTGAGAGTAAAAATGCAAGCAACTCCAGTGCAGTACATATGTTTCCATAATTAGGTTGTGAACTTTCCTGAAATATAATACATTTTCCCTATTTTCAAAATAAAGATAAAATTCAAAATAATTTTCAATTACTAATTAATTTTTATATATAATGATACTTTATATTTCCACTAACTTCTTAATTTTCATGTATCATGTTTGTTATATATTTAACATTTTATTTTCTAAGCTATCAAACCTTTAGTTTGGGTTAAAGCTTATAGGCTAAACTAACCTTCAGTTAGGCTTATAGTGAGCCAATAGTTAAGAATTTCAATTCAAATTCACATTTTAAGTACAGCATTAAAATATTTAAAATAAACTAATAATAATCAAAAAGAACTCCTGACTCAGTTTTGAATACCATACATATTCTAACAAATAATTAAAATAAAAAAAAAATTAACAACCTTTACAGTATTCAGAAGCTTGTCAAACCAAACAAGTTTTAATTCTGCATTTGGCCATACATCAGGTTTCAAAGCAGTTTTTAAAAGTGCAACACATCTGCGAGAAAGCATTTCCCCAGTTGAACCAGTGGCAGTTGATGTTTCATTTACCTAAGACATAAAAAAATTATTAATGTACTTGAAGGAAAAAACTAGTACAAAAATAGGAATTAGATTAATAACTAAAATAACTTTAATGAAAAGATAATTAACAAGAGTTTTCAAATAATTATAAAAAATTAATGGCAATGGAGATAAACAGATGACTAAAAGAGGTTTAACAGTAGTTTATAACACATGTATCATAAAACTTATTAAATACAGGAATATCTAAAGTAATGAAACATTCTCACCATGACTTATGCTTAAGATAACTCAGAATAATATTGTCGTACTTTTCCTCAGACACTCTGTATGTGTATAGATACATACAGTATGTGCAGTATATGAATTTCATAAATTTTCAGTATGAGTTTAATTCCTGAATTTATTTTTTACAGCAGATATTATATCCAATAGCTAGTGAGAAAACTATGGCTATTCAAAGTGGGATCAATTCTCATAACACATACTTACATCTGAAACAAAGCCTTGTTGAACTAGGGTTGAAAATTTCTTTCTGCAGCAGAAAAATAAAGGCCAGAAGATAAAAGAAACTATTTTTTTAAACTTATTACAAATTCATTTATATTGTATCTATATTTTACACATATGTCACACTTTTATAATATATTATTAAGGTTATTGCACGTTAACCTTAACGTATATGGTTAGTTATATTACATATATATAACCAAAATAAACCGTTATACATATATTTGTAACAACAACGACAACAACAAAAAAAAAAAGATTAGCTATAAGAAAATAGGATAGCTGCTTTAAAAAAAAATAATTGGCGATCTCAAAATTAACATTCTAGATTTGGTGCTCTCCCCCTAAATTCATTTATTCACCCAAATTCGAGATCCTTCCATGATTATATAACAACCTAAAATTAATCAGCACTTTCTGCATGTACTTAGTATAAATACTCCTGGCACAAAAAATTATGTCATTCTTCTCCTAGCATCGCCACTGCTAATATATCCCCTGCCACTATTCAAATGGCTATGCCATTTCTTTAAAAAACCAATGTACATAGAAATTTATCATATTTCATTATGATTTAATGTCTGTCAAACTAATTGGATGTGTGTGAAAATAAAGACTGGTGATTTGTCGGAATCCAGTTTCGTCATCTTTGTCTGCCATACAACTATGCAGTAAAAATATCACATATATGTATATATATTTGAAATAGAGGATTAGAAGATTATAGAGATAGAGGATAGAAGATTATAGAGGATTTTGAAACGGAATTAAGAACTAGGTTGTTCCATATGAACAACAAAAATAACAAAATAGCAATTATCTAGAATGAATAGAAAACTAAATTGAATTATAAAACAGATTTACTTTACAGTAAAAGGTGTATATCAAAAATTATTAAAATCAATTAAATATTACTATAAAATGTATTAAAAAACTGTTTTACTGTTTTATGCAATAACCTATTTTGAATGGATAAAGTCATAAGAGAAGAAATTTGCATGATTAAGCTGAATTTGAATCTATGCTATGTTAAACAGTCCATGAAAAATACACAAATGACTCATTTCTTTTTACCGTTTAATGTTTAACGCAAGTAGATTTTGAAAATGGTGTATTCTCAGCGGAGAGAAAAGAGCTAGAAGAAATTATTTATTTATTTATTATATTCATATCTAACATGATACTAAATTTAAATACTTTCATCATATAGTCATTTAACCTCATTTATACACTTCCAATAACCTTCGGTAATATGTTATGTATGTACATATGTATTATTCACATGTGTGAAATTGGATGTTTTAGAAACTGTTTCAATTTATAATAGTAGTAAAAATAGAAAATTCCCATATTTATTTAAAAAGAAAGAACTGAATCTACATAATTTATTAACACAGTGCAATAAATAACAAAACAGGAAAAAAGGAAGCCTTTGAGAAGAAATGAAACATGCATGTGACTTTCTTTTTTCTTTCTTCTCCCCATTTTTAATTTATTAGCAAATCTCTTCTTGGTGGCTTATGAATATCTGTCAAAACAGATAACAAATCTTCACATTCTAATTTAAGCTTCATTTTTCAATATAACTTTTATGCCTACACATCCTATGGCAAAAGTTTCAGGTTTTCTAGAATACTTATTTCATGCAAATTTCTTGGAAAAAATATCATTTGAACTTCTTTTTGCAAAAATAAAACAATATATACTCAATAATATTTACATATTTTTATTTCTAATCAAATTTAATCAACAGTGTTATAAATGTATAGCAATTCTGGAGATATAAAAATTATACAATGCAACTAAGATTAATGTTCCTCTTAAAAAATCTATCGGCAAATATTTCAGTTAAAATATTTTGCGGTGTTAAAAGTATACCAAACCTATAAATTATTTTACATTTCTTCCAAAATGTATATTTACTATGCATGCAAAAAATGCAAATATTTTTTAAAAATAATTTCCTGGTAATGAAACTGGTGGATTATTTTCTAAATGATGTATTAACATTGTATAAACTACAATAACTGGCATAACTGCAATTAACGTAAAATAAGTCAAATTCACCCCATACAAGATTGTGATAGAAAGTGATACTAGTACACAATCAGAGAGGCACTTAAAGTACTTTTTCCCCATGAATAATTCTCTTTTTGATAATTATATCAGATACAGAATTTTGCAATTCAAATATATTACATTTTCCAAGTGATATAAACTAAGTTGCTATTTCCAGTGAAAATGGAATTATAAATTGTAATTCTACAGAAAAAAAATGTTATAAACTGACTTTAAATAAATGTAAAATATTTGCAAAAATGATTAGAATTTATAGTACATGAAACCTAAACAATAAACATCTTGACAGCTGATTAAATGAAAGGAATGGAACCCAGCCCTATTTTATATATTTGACACATAATAAAAAATATTGCAGCTTTGCTTTGTTTTCCAATTAGCAAAAATCTGAAAATATGATTTTTTTGAGAATTTTAAGAGTAGGTGAACCAGAAACGCATAAGCCTAAAAACAACACATATAATATTATTTTTTAAAGAAAAAGAAGCTTCTGAATTCTTTTAATATTGTTATATTTTATTATTTAAGAAATGATTACATTTATTATCCTTGATATTGGAGTGGCAATGCCATATTTGTTTTGTGTAACCATTGCTGAGCAACGACAGAAATGTTAAAAATGATTATTCTAAAGATTTTACCAGTAGTAGGTGTATGAACAATTCGTAAATTAAGAAACTGTAACTATATTGTATTTAAAGTAGTATCTAATCTTCATGAATTGAGAATAAAATTTACGTTTTACTAAGAAGCCTATCTGTTATTTCGATAAAAACTGCAAAATGCATTACAATACGTATTTATGAAATAAAAAGTACTTACTTGACAGGCCATTCTCAACAAAAAGTTCACTACAGCATCAGCATGATCTTTATCTACAGGCTTATATCTATCTAATGCATTCTGAGCTGGTCCTGATGGATTTCTAGGCCTCTTACTTTCTGTTGGATCCGAAATACGTTTCAATGCCATCATGTTCATTTGCATGCTTTCACAAGGCTAGAAAAATTAAGAGATTCATAGAACACTGGTTCTTAAAACTATCTTCACATATGTAAAAATAATACTGCATGAAGTAATCAATCAATCTGATTTACTTTCTCATAGTACGACCAAAAGGCAAGCCTAATTATCCCTTTTCACACTGTTTCTGAAATGAAAATTATTACACGATATCATCCACCCTTATCAGACCTATCAATACACAACTGAATAAGAAACTTTTCCAAGAAAAAAGTTCCATCCTGAAGTATATCCTCTTCTATGCAAAACAGTTTTTCCTCCATCAATGTAAAATGTTGTGACTAGAAGCCTCCCCAGATATTTTTAGGACAAAACTGTAGTGATTTTATTAGGACACAAAAAATAATATATTTTAACAATAGAGTTTTATGTCTGAGATTTAACCACTTACAGAGATTGTAT
This sequence comes from Stegodyphus mimosarum, assembly GCA_000611955.2. Lineage (NCBI taxonomy): Eukaryota > Metazoa > Arthropoda > Arachnida > Araneae > Eresidae > Stegodyphus > Stegodyphus mimosarum. The sequence continues at coordinate 325,594 of KK119490.1, forward strand.
CTTTTTGTATAATTTTCCACATGGTCTACCTTATGCTGCTGAAATATATTTGCTTAAAAAAATAATAGAAAAAATGAAGTACATATTATATAACATGGAGGCCAAACAGTAATCTTATTTCCAATATTTTCTTATTCCAAACAATTTAATAAAAAATAGTTCATGCTGAAAAAAGGAACTTAACTGAATGTAGAAGATTATACCTGAAAAGCTTAATTGTTTTAAGAAATTGTAAGAAAATTATATGCTATATCAAAATGTTTTTCCACAATTACTGGAAAATTTCCCTAAACCATATTTTTAGTCAAATAACTAGAAATTTTAAAATTTTGAGATTAAATGCTTTTGCTGAGTTGACTTGCTTATTTTTTTTATTTCACTGCTCACATCACATGTTTTAATGTTCTTGGGAGGGGAATAAGAAACTCAACAGTACCAGATACAAATTAAGGATAAAAAATACAAACTAAAATTTTAAATGATACTTTCTGGTTAACAAGACACTAGTCTTGCCAAAGTACTGAATGTGATAACCCATTTCTCCTCACATATATCTATGCAATGGTATATATTATGAATAGGCAGCAGAAATGAACAACACTCCTATTATGTTCTCTCCAAGATATTTTTTAAAGAAAGAATCAATATAACATGATTTACCACCTGCCATGTGGCATTTAAAGAAAGAATCAATACACATAACATGATTTAGCAACTGCTAAATGACAAACACATGCAATTAAATTTTTCTAAGAGGTATCTATCATTCATACTGAAAGAATTTGCTTGCAAAATCACAAAATGAAACTGTTTTACTACTACTGTTGTCACACAAATATGACACTGCAACAAAAATTTTGCAGCAAGATGAAAGGTTCATAGACTGAAATGTTCATTCAAAGGTTCACGCATTCCTTTCCAAATAGATAATCGGTATATGTTTCTAATATCAAGAGCTTACACTGATAAAATTCTGTCAACAGCAACAAGTAAAGAATGACTGTACAACTACTGATTAGAATAATTATGTATCTCTGAATTACTATATTTGTATTTATTTTGTATTTTATAGCTCTGATATATATAGCTTCGTGAAAAGTCTGGTAATTCTTTTTATGAAGCTATAAATATTATTAAAGTTGCCATTCCCATCTCTAGTGTGATTTCATGTGGCATTCAAACTAAACAATTACATAAAATCGGCATCTTACTTGAGCTTGGAGGTCTACAGATCCCCAAGATTGATGAGTTCTTTTTCCTGGTTCAACTTGGATCTAAATAAGAAAATACTTTTGAGCTTTAATACTACCAATATCAAATATAATGTATTAAAATAGCTTTAACACTTCTTTAACAATAATGACTCAAACAAAATTTGATTTTAAAGAACCTGTCAAAAATATTTTTCAATAAAATTTTTAAAGTTAACGGTAAAAATTTTCTTCTCTAGGTGTAGTTTCCCCAAACTTTTAATTTTTCCCCCCTAAATATACGTGACATGCCATTAAGCAGACATTTACAGTACTCACAGAATAATAAAAGTACAAAAAGAAACTGATACTTCTGCATCTTAAAAAAAGTGTTCCATAAAATCAAGACAGTTAGGAAAAAATTCCTATTTGATGTAATTTAATGGAAGGAGTTTAGAATTTTTTTTCATTTTTTCAAAAGTTAAGCTCATTCCCTCCTTCCTAAATCTAGAAGCAATAAATGTTTTTTCATAATTGAACATTTTTTTAACCTAATGGTTGGACGTCGGCCCCTTTCAAAACTGGCACCCTTTAACAGAAAAGTACTGCAAGTACATGTAAATTAGAATTTAACAAATTACCTTCAGTCATATATACTATGCATTTGTTAAAAATAAGAGATAAGTTTATTTTTAATAAAAGTTAATGGACTGTTTTATAATTACCTCATTCTTATCTATCCCTGTAATGAGTTTCTCTTGCTCTTCTTTATGGCGCTGGATTTCCCATCGAATAATCACTTCAGCAAGATCAACAGCAAGTCTTTTGTGTTCAATAGTAGCATTAGGTGTAAAAACTAATCGTTGAACAGAATTTACCATGTGATGAATCAAATGGTGACGTACAGGGTAATAGACCTACAAAAAATACAACATATAATAAATTAGAATAAAAATTATTTAAATGTAATTTTTTGGCCTTCCTCCTATTTTATATACTCTTAGACAAAAAAAAAAAAAAAAAAAAAAAAAAAAAAAAAAAAAAAGCACCAAAAAGGAGTTATCCGAATGGGACGAAAATCGGTAAAAGTGATGCACATGTACAGAAAAACAAATGATTACAGTTTGAGAAAAATTGGATGATTTATTGAAGTGATAGAGCTTCACAAAGTGAAAAGGTCAGTAACGCGTTTGTCCACCTCTGGCCCTTATGCAAGAGTTATTCGGCTTGGCATCGATTGATAGAGGTTGGGAATGTCCTCTTGAGAGATATTGTGCCAAATTCTGTCCAACTGGCGCATTAAATCGTCAACATCCCGAGCTGGTTGGAGGGCCCTGCCCATAACACTCCAAACATGCTCAATAGAGAGAGATCCCGTGATCTTGCTGGCCAAGGTAATGATCAGCAAGAACTAAGGCAAGCAGTAGAAACATGTGCGGCGTGGGGGTGGGCATTATCTTGCTGAAATGTAAGCCCAGGGTGGCATGACACAACGGGCCTTAGAACTTCGTCGACATACCGCTGTGCTGTAAGGTTGCGACAGATGACAACCAAAAGGGTCCTACTCTGAAATGAAATGGCACCCAGACCATCACTCCTGGTTGTCAGCCTGTCTGCCGGAAGACAGTCAGGTTGGTATCACACCGCTGTCCGCGGCTTCTCCAGACTCGCCTTCGCTGGTCATCGGGGCTCAGTTCAAAGGTGGACTCATCACTGAAGACTATTTAGAATATTTTACTTTTTTTTGTCTAAGAGTGCATATTTGAATGCTTTATACTTTTAGCATGAACATTTGTTTCCCATTTTGTTGACAAACATGTTGCCCTCCCATTCATGCATTTTATGCACTGCATTACTTTCATTAAATTTGCATTTCTTTACTGTTGCACAAGCATTGTGTTAGTCCAGTTAGGAATACCTTCAAATGCAGGAAAAGGTGATCTATATTTGGCATCAGTTCTTGGCTGTAAGGAGGATAATCCATTTTCTTCTAGTAAAATAACTAAATCAGATTGTCTTCCTCCCCATGATATCAAGTGAGAAAGTTAACAGCAGCATTTCATGAGAGTCATACTTGATAGTTTAAAAATGTTTTATTAGAACCTTCATTAAATTATCTCATATCACTGAACAAACAATACACATTTCACATTTAGTGGGATTTTAGTGTTTCTTAGTACCTTAAAATCTTAGAGAAGGATTTAAAAAAAAAATTCTAAAGAAGAAAAGAATCATTTAATTCCTTAGAATCCAAAGAAATCATCGCATATGCATAATTTAGAATACAATAACTTTCATAAAATACATTTCCAAATGGAACTTAATTTATGAATATGTCATTTACATAGATGAACCCACTTACAGAAGAATTTTGGTATAAACATTTACTTTATACAATGAGAAATGCATTCTGAAATAGCCCTTCACCAGTGGATGAATTGTAGGTCACTGAATGCTGGTGATTCGGGCTAGGTGTGATCCCAGCAAATGAGCTGGCTGCATGGGACCTTTAATGGTTTTTCCCATATGTAACCCAGTATAAGCCAGACCTGCTTAGAAGAGTCCTTCATGAAGGCATCCCTAGCCCTTCCCTTAAAAAGATTAGTCCTTGCATGCTTACCATAATCAAATATACCAAACAATCAGATACTATTTTCTTCCCTTTTAGAAAAATTTAGGTATTTAAAGAAATAAAAAATGCGTAAGCAAGTTTGGTTATATATACATAAATTATAAAAAATCTTTTAATAAAAATACAAAAATATAACTTTATATCATAAAAACCAAACAACTCTAACATACTATCTGAACAAAAGAAATAAAGTGGCTGAAAACGCTTTCTTATTTGTTGGAAGACCATTAACAGAATAAAGCACTAAAATCTCACCTTATAATGACGGACTAAGAGCTGAAGCATATGAACTAACTGAGCTAATGTATGGCCTTCTTCCACTATGATTTTTTTAGTCCAGTGGGTCAGCATATTATTCCCATCTTCCATTCTTACAGGCATTGCTGGAGTAAGTATTTCTAGAGCTTGCCTTACAACTGTCCGTGCTTCAGCAGCATGTGCTTTCAGCAAGCTATGGAAAACCTGTAATAAAAGGAATTAATTGCTTGTCACTTGCATACTATCAATTACATTTCAGAATACCTTTTATCAGAGTAATACAGAGCATAAAATAATTTTTTAAATTTAACATTTTTTAATAAGTTGCTATCCTAACTTTTTCCTACTTAACAGTATTTCTCAAACCTGACAATAATGCTTGTGTACATCTGAAACTTTCATCAGGCATTAGTAGAGATACATAACTCATATTTATGAAATATATGCAAATAAATGTGAAAATGTACTAGTTATTAAATGTAAAATGATGTTTATGAATTTTTGAACAAAAACTGGTGAAAAGCCAGGTATTCATAGATACTTTGCGAGAAGCTGGTACGTTGAAGAATTTTTTCACTCTTAACATGTACACTGCAAAAAAAAAAAAAAAAAAAAAAAAAGGGGGGGGGTGTATATGTGTGTGACAGTTCTATATGTCTCAATCTACTGGGCTGATTGACGAAATTCAAATTGTGTTTTTCATGTCTCAAAATAGTGATTAAGATGTATATTAGATTTATACATAACATTTTCTAATATAAGTATTTTGGCACAAAATTTGACTTTTTCTGAAACAATATGGCAATTTTGTTTTTTCAAATTTCGATTCTATGACTCAAATTATGCTAAATATTAAATTTTGTAATTTTTTGCAAGAAATTTAAAAATTTATCTTGGAGCACTTTTTTCAGATTGCACCAAAAATATCACTTGACAAACTTCTTAATTTATAGCAACCTATTTTCCTTTCCTTTTTTTCATTGAATACAAGTGGAAAAAAAGTCATTGTTAATACATACAAATAATTTTAACAAAGTGCGTAAACCACATTCAGCATTATTATCACTTATAACAAATATGACACATTTCAAAATGCACAAATATGCCAATTCACGTACATCTAAAAAAATTTTGATTTAAAAACTGTAATTTTTTGCAGGTATGCTTAGAAATACATCTACTTTAAGATGACGATAAAGCTTTTACAGGTTATAATACAAAAGGTTTTTCAAAAAATTTATAAAAATTATTTAAAAATACAAATTTTATAATTAAAGCATGAAAAATGGGCGAATTTTATTTGGAACGAACATAAATTTTGAAAAGTGAAAGGAAGAATCATATAAGTTTAATAAAAAAAAGAGATACTAATAAATTTATACCAAATTCAATTAATTGAAACCAAAATTTTAACAGCCATTTTTTTAGAAACTACTCGTTTGATTTTTACAAAACTTGGCAATTTGGCATAATTTGAGGAGTAGAATCGAAATATGGAAAAAAATTGGCACGCCATTTCAGAAAAGTCCGATTTTGTGTCAAAATACCTATATTAGAACAATGCCATATATAAATATAATATATATCTTCACTTTTGAGACATGAAAAATGCAAGTTGAATTTCGTCAATCGGCCCAGTAGAACGGAAGATATAGAACTGTCCCCCTCCACCCTTTTTTTTGAGTAGTGTACATCAAAAAGATCTTTCATTTCACTAGAATGGTTAAGGGGAGTCATTACACGCGTTTTAAGAAGGAAAAGTATCATACTTTGCAAAAATTAGATACTGAGCTGTGAAGAATAATTTAGCAAATTTAGTACAAATTTTTGCACATATGTAAATAATTTTCGTGAAATTATATGTGAAATTGCAATATTTTTTTTCTTTAACGCAACAAAAAATTCTAAGGGGCAAAGCTTTGCAGGAAAAGTAAGAATACAGGGGCAAGTTTATTTAACATTGAGTAAACGGCTATCTCGCTAAATTTGCAAGATATCGCTAAGCTGACAATGGTTTTGGTGACTAATTTTTGTCGCCAAATCGCCAAACTTGGCAGCATTTTGGCTCAGCCCTGTATAACTGCAATGGATATTATAATTGATTCCTATATTAGCCGTAATTTTAGCCAGCCTTCATATGCCCTACAGCAATGCTGAGAATCAGAAGGTACTAGAAATTTCTCAGCAGCCAGGGGAAAACTATGTAAGATTGGAGAGTGCATTGCTTTCTCAGTTGCTAGTTCAGCATGGTTCGGAGTATTGAGATATGTCCGTGTTAGCTTCACTCTTCAGATGCCCTTTGAATTTAATTGTTTTTAACATCCTTAGTAGTTTGAAGTTTACTACTTATTGTACTCTGTGCAGAGCCATATGAGTATTTTTGTGGAAAGTTCCAGAATCGTAAAGAGTTCTTTTCTGTAAAATAAATGTCATAAAGCTATAATTGGTTCTGTGTGCATTAAATCTATTATAAACCCATACGCATGCAATAATATGTTTATTTCAGATAATCTGTTTTGAAGATACTTTGAGATTTGCACATATTTTGAGGAAAAAGCAACAACAGATCAACTAAAAGATAAGCCAGTAAATATGTTACTAATATTTTTCTCATATAATTGCAATAGAATATTTGATAACAGAAGAAATGATTTATACTTCTTATTTCCTTTATTATACATATTTTGCAAATAATCATGAAATTTTCCTTTATGGTTGTTTATTTTTATAGAATTTCTACTTTTTAATCCAAATGTTACATATCCCTATACATTAGGTATCAAGAAAGCAGCATGTTCTTTAAGGTTTCTATAAGATAGAAGCAAAGTAATATTTTTATAATAAGATTAGACATAATTTCCCCATTAACTTAAACATATTCATTACATTATATACAGAATGGCATTACACTTTGCACTTCCTCCCTCCACATATCAACATTATATTAATGTCAATTTGGGTAGAACAATGTATGTGAAGATATCTGATTTCACCAATAATTGCTGAACACAATAATTAAAATTTTTTTTAATGAATTGCACTCCTAATATTTGTGAAATAATAATTTTCCAATACATATATTCATAATACTGATTTAAATATGGAAGTATTTAAAATTTTTATTATACCAATATTATTTTATTTTACAATACTCTACGTAATTTTTATAAAGAAATTAAAATATTTACGAATTTCGTATTTAGTTAGATATTTTTAATAGGATTATAATTAAAACTGTTTTATTTCCTAGTGCAATGCAGCGTGTGACATATTTTAAGAGAAAGCTATGCCAGAAAAGTAAAAATACAAGAGTATGTGCACTTAAAATTGAATAAAAGTTTATCTTTACAATTTATTCTTAATTTGAATAAATGGAATTGACTAGCCGCAACCATAATTCTACTCTTTTTGCTTTCAAGAAATCGCTAGAATTGTCTCGCACAGCTGATTTAAAAGCTATAAAAGCCGGAAAGAAACATCTCAGGTCAATTGTTTTAAGTGAACCGTTGGTGTTTACTTCGTTGCTGTAATTTTGTTGTTTGAATTAGCTTTCTCTGTGCTTTGGATTGCATTCTATTTAGCATTTTAGTAGTTTAAAATATAGCTACTGTTTACAATGCGCAATACTGTACGAATATCTTTGAGGAATAATTCAGTGTTTCGATACATTTCTTGTGATTAGAATAAATTTTATTAACTTTTTATCCGACTTGTGCATTCAATCTATTACAAACCCATACGCACACAACAATATTATTTCTATTAGTAATTTTTTATATAGAAATTATGAACATCAATAGTTTTCTAACAATTAAGCATATATTATTATTATTAAAATCAAGTTTACCATCATAATCTGGTGCTAAATTTCAGTGGCAGAAATGATGATATTTCATACATTTTTGCATGGACTTGCCACAATGGTGCTAAGTACTGTATCTTTTGAAAATTTGTGAACAGAAAATGCTTTTAGTTGTTGTTCTACGTTTTTATCGTAATGTGTTGGCATTTAGCCCTCATCTTCCTCTTAAGATTATTAAAAGTATTTTACAAAGTTATTATTTAAATTAACCAGTTATTTATAATTTTAGCCTTTACTATAACTTCTTCCTATTTTCTCAACAGAACGTAAATGAGGTTAGATAGTACTTAAAATGAGGTTTGTGGATTGTAACAGACGGTGTTTCTGGCCTGGGCATTCACACTATGTTTAGTTCCTACCAGCTCTGATAGGTTGTAATTATTCAGCTTTGCATTATTGCTGTCAACATTTGAATTTAATAAACCAGTTAGAATTACTTAAAATAAAAATTTAATCTTTGATTACTATGCTACATTCTAAATTGAAATTTACTGTTGCATCACCCACGAGTAATAGTTGATGTTAGCCAAGAATGTACACTGGTGGTGTAAATGTGTTTAAATAAAAATTTTATTTAAAAATAATTATAAAAAGCTATTTAAAATTATAATAAAAAGTTTTATTTAAACCTTTATCTGAGTTTGTAGTTACTTTCAGATATAATGGTAATTCGCTTCATGTCTGTCAGAAGTTTTGGCCTGATTAAATTTTACCAGATCAAAATCTCACAACTTTAAAGAAAATGAAGGGCAAATACTATAACAGACTCCCTCTTTTTATAATAAAGCTAAATATCCAATTGAATGTGATATAATTTCTTCAAGACATATCAAAAGAAGATTTTCCAGCAGAAGTCTTTACAATCTTTAATAAATTATGCCTCTCACAATATTATGCCAAAGAGAAGTAGAATATAAATATAGTTCATAATCATCTGCTTTTAGTTCTAGTTTATTTTTTCTTCTCTGTATGCAACTCCCAGATTGTACTGATAAATAAAATAAATGCATGCATAGTATTACAAATATGAAATGCTCAATATACAAATAAACATAAAGCAGATATAACTGCATTATAATGAAACATAGAATGGTACATACTATATATAACTGGCACACATAAAGTGATGTGACTTTGGGTTAAATCAACAAGAGAATTAAAAATTACAAACTAATATTTCAAAGGATTCCATTCCTAAGCTTAATAAAAGAGACATGATCATTTGGTAATAAATGAGAATCAGCAGAAAACAAACCTGCAGAACTATTCTTTTATGTATTGCAAATTTTGCTATAATATTAGCCAACAGCAAGTGGCCATGGTATTTTGTAGCAGGATCCACACAATTTTTTGTCAAAAGACAAGGCCATGCAAATGTCATTAATCTTCTAAGTTTGTTCCCTTGCCGCCTATAAAAATATAAGATTTAATAAGACATAATTATAAACTGTTACATTATTCTAAATGAAAATAATGCAAGATAACTCAAAATGATTTAGATGAAAATTCCAAAAGACTCAGGAATAATACACAAGAAAACTTAATGACATTCCTTAGATTACTACATACAATGATTCACCTATTAAATATGCTCTTATACCTCACATTAAAATTATCCTTTAGCAACACTGAAATATGATCAACAAAAAGTTTTCATTATACACAACAAAGCCATATCCATTATTATTATATTCATGAGCACGTCAAAAATCAGTTTCACAGAAGTATGGCATCAGCTATTAAATTGCTACAAATAATGTAGATTAAATTTAAACTTGGCCAAATCTACTTTTAGTGTGCACTGATTTCAAACGAAAACATAATATCCATTTTGAAAAAGAAAAAAAAGTTACAAGCATATAAATGTTGGAGGTCATTTAATTTTTTAATGAAAAGCTATACTGGATGATTTTGATATAATTTAGCTTTTGATCTTAATTGGAAAACTAAACTAAACAACTTAATATACTTCCAATTAAAAAATCAATAATTCTCCTTATTATTAAACTGCACAGCAAAACACACAAATCTGATTTTTTTAGTCATTGATTAAAAAAAAAAGTTTTATACCTGTTATATTTAAACACAACACTTCAACTTCAAAATCTCTACTCAAGCATTTGGTTCATTATGAATTAAGTCTAATGAAAAATATGCTTTAAGTGATGGTTATTGTACTTTTAACATTTTTATCACAATATGAATATTCAAGATTCAATTCCATAATAAACACAAATTACCATGAATTTTTTAGCAACCTAAAAATTTCAAATTGTTTGGAAGTACTTTTCCATTAATAATATCTGCAAGTTGATTAATAATTTCTGTCAAAGCAGTTTAAAATATACTGAATGATTCAACCCTTATCTAGCATAAATGATTATCTGTATCAAGGCACTAACTCCAACAAATGTTAATGTTGTCAAAAAAGGTTATTAAAAATTACAAGCCAAACTTACTGACAGACTCTAATGTCAGCTAACCCTATATTCATGCATCTAATAATAATATTCCACACAATTACATCTCGTGCAGATTCAGCAGAGCTTGAATCTGCCAATTCTGGAAGCTAACGGATAATCTACAACTCAAATGAATTTTCTAAGCTACACATAGATGAAAACAACCTCATGGACTCACATATTCATAACAAAATAAGCGACTTCTCTAAGACTGAATGAAGGCTGTGAGATGGATGTGATAAGCTAGCAAATTCTAGCAGCATATAGTCAATGTAAAAGACATCCTCTTTACACATTCTAAAGAATTTTTACATCTCATACTTTCCACCTGATCCTTTAGCTGTATACAGCCTGTTACATATTTCCCATGGCCTTCAGCAAAAGGGCACTCGCTACCTATGCAGCAGCAGCAGGTGAGAAACTAAGCATGTAAGATGTAAGGCTGAGATGGCCTAATATAAATTTGTTGTTTTATTTATTTTTAATAACCTTCATTATGTTATTTTAAGATCTTTTTTGCACCTTTAGTCACATAAGAGCTACATTTGCAATATAACCTTTAGGATGCAGGTACAACACAAAATCGAATTCATCAATCATATAGACTGGCACCAGTCTGCAGAAGCTTCTCAGAACTTTCTAGCCCCGACACATGAAGTCACAACATATAAGGAACAGCTTTTGTAATTTAAGAATCTCTTTGTGTTGCCACTGTCTGCTAACTGATATTTATTATACTTCTGATGAATCTGGCAAAAAATGTATATCAATGCTTGCTTGATGTTTCTTGCAAATATATTATTAAACCTGAATATGACCTATATGGTAACAGCCGTTTTGATATCATGGACATTATTAGATTATTATTAGCATTTACATACCAACTTTAGAATTTCAGTATGGTTGCCGTTGAGAACATAAAATTAATAATTGCTTCATGAAACATGCACTTGCACTAAATAAATGCTTCAAGAAGCATGTAATCTATACTTTTTTTAACAATAGCTTCTGGTTATACAGCATTATGAATATTAGAAAAGACTTCCAGATAATTTTAATCAAAGTATATTTTACGGAATTCATAACAGGATAACAATTTCGTGAATATTAGTTTGGACTGAGAAATAAGTAAGAAATAATAAAGATTTAATAAATTTACTATAGCAAAACCTTTATTTATATACAAGAAAAAATTGTAATTTTTAAGAAATAATCATCAGCTATGAAGATAAAATGAAAACACTACATCACGTAATTTAAAAATAAAAATGTGTAAATACATGCATTTCTCTATTTTAATACACCAGGTATAAAAATATATGAACTACAAAATATCATATATATATATAAACCTAAAAACTTACTTATTGGCAGCATCATGAATATGGGGTGATGCTTGCTCTACAAGTAGACAAGAAAACTGAAGAAGCAAGATTCGCACAGCATCCGATGTTGCAAAAGGATTTTCGGAATCAATAACTTTATTAATAAATACACTCATCACATTCTCATTTAAGTCTTGTTCTGGTGCAGGTGGACCTCCAATCAATCTTTCACCTTCACCTTTCTCAAAAGCCACAGCAAAAGATGGAATTAGTATATACTGTAAAATTTTGGCTTTCAGGTCTTGCGGGAAATCATTCTCATGAAATAATTCTACGAACTTGAAAAAAGCCATTCTTTTCCAATCCACTGTATAATTATTAGCAACAGTGTTCTCGAGAAAGTCTCGCAGAAATTCAAAATCTGGTATAAATCTACCCGTGAAAGCCCTGAGAAGTTGAAAAAGCAATTCAATTTCATTTGGATGATGTTTCACAAAATTTAACAAACATTTTGCTAGAAGTTTTGGCTCTTTCCATTGAGTGAAATCAACAGAATCTGCCTTCAGGTGGCGCTCCTGAAATTCTTTTGAAATCCAAATCTTTCGTAAACATGCTACCAACTGATGCTGTTCAGAGAGCCACTGGTCATCAAACTGCACTAACAAACTTACTATCCTTATAGCTTGGTACTGTATTTCATGTTTGGTAGCAACAGGTGTTATGCCAGCATTGGAAGATGGCGACTGCTTTACACCAAAAGTCATGGACACAAGTTTCGAAGAATTCTGCTGAAGAACTTCACGAAAAGGTTTACCTTGCTCGCCTTTCAAAAGATACTAAAAAGAAAAAATATATTTTATTAAAATATACATACGATGTCATTAGTGATAGTTTAATACTGTAAATGTGGGAGTTATTTCAACAGGTTTTAGTGAATATTATAAAAATGTCTTGTGCAATTGTTTTTGATGCTGTCCCCTGCTTTTAATTAATAACATCAAAGTATTTTTTGAAAGATCTTTTTCTATTATGGACCCAGCTTTTTTTAAAATTGTTTATTTACTGGAATAAAGAGGAAATAAGTCTCCAAAGATAAAAATCTGTCTCTTTGTGGGAGACTGTATTACGATCACTATGCAGAGCAAATGTAGCATTTTTTCTCACATGAGATTTCAATTTAGATGCATAACCATTTATCATTTCAAAATATTACACCTAAATCTTCTACATAAGTAATTTTACACATGTTCTGATACCAAATAGTACTCGCTAAGAAACTAACAAACAAATAATATTTCTTATCTCTTGAGTAACTAATAAGCAAAACATAATTTGTGACAATCATGGAGTTTCACCATGGCAAAAAAAACCATGGCTGGCATTCTGCCAAAACACTTGAAATCATCCAAAAGGGGTGTTAATTACGAGTCGAGTCGCAGGGTGAGGTGGTAACACAAGAATATTCTTTTCCAGAAAGAGGGAAATTACTACAGAAGGAGGGAAAGTCCCTGTATCAGAGGGTAACTTTTCACAAGCTGTCTTTGTTTTATGATTGCAGAAATAAATGTAAATATTTGCCTTGATATGCAATTCAAGAAACAAAAAATTTTGAAATTTTTTTCATAATTTATGAATTTTATAAAAACATATATTTCACTGCTTATATTTAATAAAAATGGAACTATATTTTTAGCACAAATATACTTCTTTCAGTTAAAAAAATAAATAAATTTTCCTCCCAACTGATCGGGATATCCGCTGATCCCAGCTGATTTGCCAATTTTGTGAACTTTTATACAAGAATTATTTCCTTCTAAAATATGTTTTTTTCGTTTTTGTTTCTCCCTCCAAATATGTTTAATAATGCACATAAAATTTAGTGAAAAAATTTAAAGGGAAAAAATTCCGAAAGCTTTCAGATTTTATATTGCATCCAAAGGGACTTTTTTTCATTTACAAACACATACATGTTTTGAGAGCATTTGGGCTAATGTTCCTTTGGGCTATATTTAAAAACACCCTATCTTTAGAATTTGCGATAGACAGTCTCGTGCCCTGGAGATAAAAATCCTTTAATTTCATACAGTGTTGCCATTGCTCACTTTGAAATCATTAAGTTTGTTAACCAAAAATTCGATAAAGTTTTACAACATTTTAAATACACAATAAAATATTTAAAAACAGCATATCTTTAGAATTTTTAATACACAATCTTGTACTTTAGAGATAAGAATGTTTTTCCCGTACAGTGTAGCTCTTGCTTGCTTTGAAGAGTTTGCTAATCAAAAATTTGTTAAGTTTTACAAAATATGAAATATGCAATAAAACAAATTCAAAATTTGGGCTTCTCGGTGTCCATATTCGCATGGAAGACTACATTATTCAAAATTTGATAGGGATTCAAAATTTGTTCTAGGTACCGTTGTTTTTTAACAATGCGAAAAACATACATTCATGCAAAATTTTCATTATTAAAATATAATACAGGATGATAATATTTGGTGGCAATAATTTGAAAAGTGATTCAGACTTATATAGTGATTCAAAGCAAAACCACGTTTTGAGACTAACAGCTCTTCTGGGATAACGCTCCTTTGTGCTAAAAAACAATTAGTATACTTAATTAAATAACTATAATGATAATTTATTATAATATAATTATTATAGTTAACTACAAAGAAATTTCTTTTCAGTGTGTATTAATATATGTACATTTCAGCACGATGATAAAAAAGACATAACTATTGTATAATTACTATTATATTATAATTCACTGTAATATAGTAATGAAAATTATACAATAAATATAATAATTGAATAAAAACAATTATTACATACTATTATTGTGTAGCATTTCTTTCATTTTATGAAATTTTGTATATATAACAGAATTAAGTTTTGCAAATACTTCATTTTTAACAATATATAAATAAATGTACTAATTTAAACACAATGTAATCATGCAGTTAATTACAGAAGATGATCAGCATATTATCTTAAATTACTTTCATGTAATTTTCTGCCTCTTTACATGTCTGCCCTTTAAAAGCAGTGAAAATAAACAGGAAAAAAATAAGAACAGTAAAATCCCTATGTCTTGAATAAATTGGTGCGAATGGTGCATGCGTCTTTGCCGTACAATACACAACTTTTTTTGGCAAAGTATTTGAAATATCACTACTCCATTCTGCAATACTTTTGAAATGCTCTTTATTTTATGTTTTCAAAAAATAATTAAGTAAAGCAAAAATTATTCTTATGATGCTTATAAACAATACTTTTTTAAATAAAAGTTATTAAGCGGACATATCTACTGATAGAAACTAAAAAAATTTTATTGCCAATATTAAAAAAATTTACTTTAAATTTCAGCTGCAGACAAAATTAGGGTGAGGCTTGAATTCTGATTGAATATTTTAACATTTTACTTGAATTCGAAGTAATATATAACTATATCAATTATTTCAGAAGGAACCTGCATTAAAGCAAGCCTCCCCCCCCCAAAAAAAAACTGATGTGTGCACCACATGACTTCCTTGTACAGAATATTAAATTATACACAATTTTCCTGCATTTCATTTAAACATATTGAATTAACAGTTAACAAATTTTCAATTAAATCTTCTTCGTCGATACCGCATAACCACAATAGAATAAGTGCACTCTTTAAAGTTCACTATCGCCGCTAGGTTCATTTAACAGCGTTAATCTCATTCATTTTATAACTCAGAGTGCGCAAACATTATAGCATCTGAAGAACTACCACAAGTTCTATTCAAATACTAAACGATGTATAAAAGAAATTAAACAAAGAAAAAAGACACAGCTTTTCACAGACGATTCAGCGCCGCTTACCTAATGCACATGCGCTACTAATTAATTCAGTTCTTACTTCGCGGTAAAGCAAAAATACATAAAAATTTAAAATATTTTCATTAAAAATTTAAAGATATAGAAAAACATAAAACACCAAGTATAGTTAAAACAATTAAAAAGCAATTTTTACAGTTAAAATTATAGTTTGTATTCAAAAACAAGCTAATAACTTAAATGATAATTGCAGAATGACTTAAGCATAATTTAATTCGCAATAATAAAAGGAGATGTTACTTTGTTATTGCGAAGGTTAGTTTTTCTACATTGGCAACAAATCCATTATTCTGCTAAGTATCAAATGCAAACAAATATGTCCGCTATCATAACCAAAAATTAGGCTTAGTCGCACTTAAAAAATACTTTTCAATTGTTGATAATTCCACAATTATTGCATGCAGGTTAACTAAAGGCATAAAATTGTAACCGAAAGATCAGAACAACATAATTCAATTACTTTTAAAGCAAAAAATGCACAATTTACAAACATATAAGAATAAAGAAACTGAGCTCACTGAGCCAAGTAACAGAGTGGATATATATATATACATATGTTTATATACTTTAGGTGTGGCCAACTGCAACCAAAATGTGAGGTTCACAGTTACATGTTATAGCAGTCCTATATACAAACTTTCAGCGTTTTGAACCTAGTCCTTTTTGAGTTATGCGAGATACGTACGTATGTACGCACAGACGCCACGGAAAAATCTCTTCAGAATCCATTTTAAGTCAGTTTTATAATTTTATGGGGGAAAAAGAGTTCTTTATTCTGTCCTTACATTTAGATATTATGCAGAAACATTGTTAAATTGCATTTGATAGCAACCCAAATGGATATTTTCATTGAAATATGAGACCCGACAGTTTTCGCGATTACAATACTTCCTTGTTACTTCATACAATGAAGTAAAAAAATCAAAGCCAAAATATTTTGATAGGGTATAAAATATATGGAAAATGCATACAATCTTATTTAAATGAAAGTTAAAAGAGAAGAATGAAGACAATGCTTCTTTTAATAATAGTTTGGATCATGCTTTTGGCTATGTAGATTTAACAGTATTAGGAAATGCAAGTAATTTTAATCATAAAAGTATATTTTAAGAGTGCAAAGTTCCCCTTCAGGATACATATAATATTTTTATCACTATAAAAATAGTTGTATAAAACTTTTGCATTTGATATTTCAGAGAAAAGTTAAATAATTAACTAGAATAAAAAAAAATAGTCTATAAAAAGAGAAAGGTAAGTATATTTACTTCTAAGAATCTTGTTAATTGTTCATCTTGAATATTTTCTTCCGAAAGCAAATACTCCATAGTTTCCATAGGATATCGTTTGAGAAATTTAACTAATGGCTCTCTATATGGACTCCCAGCCTCCATTAGAAGATTTTTTTCTGTTTTCAAGACGACACTAATGAGAGGTTCAATAAACTTAGTGGTAGCAGCTGGAATCTAAAGATAAAAATAAGTATGTATATAAATGACAGTTTTTACTACTGTGATAAATAATCAGCCTGATATTTGATAAACTACCACACACACCAGTAAGTAATTAATCCTTTCATAGTTATATGCTGTAACCGAAGAAAAATTCTCACACGTATCATAATATTCACCAAATTGCACTAGTATATAATATTTTGTATCACGATCAATTAATTGATATATACATTGCATGAATGGATACTTTGCATGCAGTATGAATTGCACAAAAATATATTTTTGGATATTAAACTAAAAAATCCAGAATTGTCTAAAGGCATAAACATTTGATGAATGGGCACTTCAGATTAAAAAAATATTTACAAAACTCAAAAAATATATTTATGAAAATTCAAATTCTAAGTAACTGACGAACTACACCACAGACTGATTTTCATTTATTCATTTAAGAGATGTGTGTGATTATGAATGTTTTGTTCAAAATACTTTGATTTCTCATTTTAAATTCAGAATTTTATTAGAGAGCAGAAACATGGAAATTTAGCATATTTTAAAATCCTCTTACCTGATGAAATATGTTGATTATCCCAGAGCAAATTTTTACTTCAGTTATGACAGCTGCTCTTTCATTTGATTTGACTGTATTTTCAGCTACTTCCAAGCATTTACGCAAATGTGTCAACAGCTGCTCACAGAGCTTATCGTTGAATATCTTTGGGAATAACAATGTAAGGTAGCTAAAATGTTGAATAACAGGCAAACTCAATGATCTGTAATCTCCCAGTTTTAACAACAAAGGCCGTATAGTAGTATGAACCTAGTAAAAAATAAATATCAAATTAGCTATTCATAAATGCATTATTAAAAAGTGTACATTTTAAAAACATATTCGAAAACACTTTATGCAAAAATGGTCTTCACTGATCTTATATTACAGTTCTATACCAAACTATTTGAAATTCCATTTAACTTTGTATTAATCCTAAGAACAACTAACATCATTAAAATACCTAATTAAAATATGGTAAATAAAGTTAGTATGCTAAATAATGCTAAGAAATTAGAATGTGTATTAAAACTAATTTCAGATTTAAATTGGTATGCTTTACATTAAGCTAATAATATACTGAAATGTCCATGAATCAATTTAAAGACTGAAAAGATCCAATTACAAAACTCATTTTAGTTAGATGCATAAATTCCACCTTTGATGAAATAAACATTGCAAAATCAACATTAATGAAATAAGAAGGAAGTTCTCTCAACAATATATTTGAATTTTATTTAGGAAGTGCACAGAATCTATTAATTTTAAAATAAGAATTTCAAAGCTTTAGAGATTTCCTTTTTTAAAATAAAAGGAAACATTTTAAACTCTTATTTTCTGTTCAATCTGTCAGTCTGTACTGACTGGTGGTGATCGTTTTAGAGACATTTAATTAGCCTTTACCTTTTATAAACGCCGATGCTCAAATTATTATATTATTGCTTTACTGGCTCAATAAATACAGTTATGAAAGCAATACATGAAAATACTACATTTTTTAAAATTACTGTATGGAAACAAAGTTCACTGGGAACTGATTAGATGAGTGCACTATTTTTATTGAGATTCTCATCAAATTTTATATTCCTGTACCTATATACCATAGAAAAAAAGAAAATTATTAGCTTTAAATAGCTGATAAAATATGATTTCATATTTATGACAAAATGACTATTAACATAATTTGCCTCTTTCCTGGTTTGAATGGTAGAAAAACGTTTGTAATAAAAAATTTGTATACTTAAAATTGATTTTGACTGTAAGAACTACATTTCAAAAGTTATATAAATTATTAACAAGAATATAAAAAGCAAATTTTAAAAAGTTTTAAACCCACAGTAAATTTATTTGTGTCATATGCATGACTATTAAAGGAAATGTGATTTTATCTATATATATATATGCTTAATGGACAAAGTATTTTTCTTCAGATATGATTTAAATAGCCTATTCAAATACCATAACATGCATCTGAGAACATGCCTTGAAGCATTATTCTTCCAACAAAGCATATGTAATAAATATATGTGCACCCAGAAGTTCTGGAGCTTGTTTGTCCGCATAAGCAAATTTTTATTGTTTTATCTCTTGCCTAAACACAAATTTACCCCCCCCAAAAAAAAACGGAAAATGTCTTTCTCTGGACACTATACATGAAAACAGATTTTAATTTTGCAAAATTTAACTAAACATACTATTGGAACTGCTTTTGTAACATTTTCTACTGTGTTTTTAAAAACTCTGAAGTCATTTTAGAAAGTTATGCATACAGCTATCTTTCTCAACCCCCCTGTATATGCATGTCTTTCTGAGAACTCAATACCTAAGTATCGTTAAAAGCTTGAACATTTAATAGTTAATTACATACCACAAATGAAACAAAGTTTTTTTATCTTAGTTTCGACATATAATAATCTCCTTTATTAAGCACAGAAGTATGTATAATTTCTGATTTACATGAAGTCATATTTAAAATTCTAACTTACCATATCAACATCGATATCATATTTGCTAATAATATCTTTTATACATTTGTAACCCACTTCTTGCAATTCAGGCACAGAAGAACTAAGGGCTTTGTACAGATGCTGGAAAATATCATGCCTTTTATCCTGCATGTAATGGCAAGCAGCAAGTAGACGTAGCATCGCCTTGCGAATCGGTATAAGACTGCTAAGGTTTTTATAGCATGGGAGTTTTTGCAAGGTAATATCATCATACTCACAAAGTGTAACAAGCTCATCAAAAAACTGTTTATGATCTGTGTTAGACAAATCTACAACAGAAATAATAAATATTTTGTTATTATACTAAATTAAGCTAAAAGTGAAAACTTAATATTCTAACCCAAAAATATAAAAGTTTAACTTAAAATACATAAAAATTTCAGAACACAATTAAGGCAAGATTTGAAAAACATACTATTGAAAATAACTGCACATGAAAATGTCAATGGTTCCAGTGTATTTTTCGTAATATCTAAAAAATAATGTTTTCACCTAGCTTACCATATGAAAACAAACGTGGTTCTAATGTAATGCAAAAGGTATTTCCTTCAAGCAAACCAATCTGACAAAGTACAGGTTGATGACGAAGAACATGCTTCCTGAGAGGAACATAATCAGCAAGCAATTCTTTATGTGGCTCAATAATTTGAGTAATAGTTTTATTTCCAACTTCTGCTATCACTTTAAGAGAATGCATAGCCTGCAGAAATTACAAAAAATTAAAAAATAATATAAAACTGAAAATACCATGCTTCTAACACAAGACTCAAGATCAGTAAATATGCATAACATACAAAATCATATAAATACACAAACCAAAATTCAACCAAGTTTTTTTACAAATATTAATTTATTTCCAAAAATAAATTCAGATCGCTATCTGTATTTAAAATACCTTACTAAAATTTTCTTTAATTTTAATTCGCTTGAAATACTTTTCAATCAACCCTCTATTATTACTATTAGAAATCAAGATGACTTTACAAGAAGTATTTATTCGTCTTATAACTTTCAATACAAATATTATGTCTGACATTTTGCTGTGCATTAAGTACAGTTCATAGAAATCCATCAGTATGTTAAAAAATATCAGGCAAGAAAAGCTATGTATATATTATGTGGGGGGGGGCATTTCAAACAACAGGCAAGAAAAGATATATATATATATTATGTGTATGGGGGACATTTCAAACACAACACAGATTGCTAGAGTTTTATAACTTTGGATAATCTAACAGTCATATGCTACTCACAATGCAGCAGGTGTTATGGTCAGCACACTTGGCGCGTATTCGAGAGGGCCGAGTCCCACCGAGGGCATTGCTCATTTATCATATTTCCTGCTTTCAAAAAATACCTAATATCTCTACAATATGAGAGCAGTAAGTGTATAAGAATAAGAGCCTTGGTAGAAAATAGATCATGTATCAATAACGGAAACAGTTTTCTTCTTCTCAAACAGATTTAGATTATTTATAAATTCTAGTTCATGACAAGACAATGTTCTCTATTTGTCTGTTAACTCTGGTCTGGGTTCAGATCCCATCCCCACCAATTAAAAACTTACAAATAATCCTTTATTCCAAAGCATATTTTACATACTCATCAATCCTAGAGGCACTTTAATGACTGACAAAATCAGGCTCTCTAATTAACATGCAATGTTAAGGAACATATTATGGTTAAAATATTTAAGACCAAAAGAATTGTACAGAATGAAGCCTCAAGCAAAAAAATCAAACAGTAGGTCATATTTGAATGCCCTAATTCATTTGCTTTCACTGTATTAACGGGGGTATAACTGCTTTATTCCCCTAGCTAAAAAGAATATACTTTCTGAAAATGCCTTACAGCTAGCTGATTGGAATTTTTGTTCTACAGTAATCATATAAAATGTTAATATTTATTCATAAAACCCTCCCATTCATACTGCTGAAACTGCTTTCATTAAACTCTATTTACCTTATTTGCTGAAATGGGAAGCATATCTGTAGAATTAGATTTAAGGAAATGAAACCTGTAGCCAATTTTTGAATAGAATATATAAAATTCAAATATAAAAATACATGCTGAATCACTTTTTATTGTTTAACAATCCAATCATTCCAACCATTTTAACAATAGCACAAACAAAATTCTCTTTTAAAATTTAATACTGCTAGATTTAATTTCATGAAAACGAAAATAGTCTTTTTGAAGTATTTGTATACAGGGTGTTTATAAAGTCCTGGACCCATTTTGATGTTTAATAATTCATAAAATAATAAAGATAGATTAAAATTAATAACATAAATTTTTAGATAGACTCAAAAAGTTTCATGATCCTTGTCAATGAACTTCCATGTGTGCCCCCTTCGTCGCACAGAGAATATCGAGTCGATATTCAATTTCACGCCAGGTACCGGCAAGCATGTCGGCATCCACAGAGGCTATTGAGGTTGTGATTCTGGTTTTTAGGTCATCCATGTTCGATACTCTCTTCCTGTAAATGTTGTCCTTTACAAATCCCCAACGGAAAAAGTCCAGCGGAGTTAATATCAGGTGATCTGGGTGGCCAAGGAATTGAACATCCTCGCCCAATCCCTCTTCCTGTAAAATGGTCATTCAAAGAACTACGAACGATGGTACCCCAATGCGTTGGTGCACCATCTTGTTGCAAAAAGACATGTGGCTGAAGCTATTCTAGTTGTGGAAATACGAAGTTTTCCAACATGTCTAAGTACATGATTGATGAGACCATCTTTTCTGTAAAAAAAAAACAGGCCCAATGACTCAGTCGTGCATTAGTACTCCCCACATATTAACCTTTGGGAATCCCTTTGTGCCTCACGGTATTCATGGGGGTTTTCAGATCCCCATATGCGCACATTTTGGTGATTAACAATGCCAGAAAGATGACAGAATGCTTCCTCGGAGAACATTATGCACTTCAGAAATTCAGCATCATCTTCTATCCTCTTTAGCATATCTGTTGCAAAGGCCATCCTCCGAGGCCTATAGTAATAGGCAATAGTTGCCGAAAACAAAAGAGAGAAAAATGCAATTAATAAGTAGACGATATTTAGAAAAGTACAGATATTTAGACCGGAAAATGAAATTATCTAAATTTAACCACACGTGCAGACAATATTTACAAAAGTAAAGATATTCAAACCTGAAAAGGAAAACATATAAGTCATTCAATCAATAAATGGCATAAGTTTGTTTATATCTTCATTATTTTATGAGTTATTAAACATCAAAATGGGTCCGGGACTTTATGAACACCCTGTACATCAAATACACAGCCTATACAAATATGCAGAGTACAATAAGTGCCTATATCAAATATACAGTATGTAGTACAGAAGATTAAAATAATGATATTCATTTTATTGAAATGAGTAAAAAAATCAACACAGGTGAACAAGCAATTAATTGTCTCAAGACAGAGCATTTAAAAGAGGCAGATAATATATATCTCTTACATGTTCAAAAAACCTTCTTTCAATTCTAATGTAACAAAATGCCATCTGTATCAAATTACATGTAGCGCAGGAACTTTATAAACATGCAAAAACTGAATGCATAAAAAGTATTTTCATATAGTTAATATTTTATAACATTCATACCTGTTCTCTCACACAGTTATTAGGCTGTGTTAACTGCCTTACTAGTTCTTGCACAACTTCCTTTATCGCTTTAGCTTGAGCTTCAACCAAGCTTGCATCATCACTTTTGCAAGGTTTGCAGTAAGTAGTAAGCATTTTTTCCAGATTCTCCCTTAAAAATGAATAAAAATATTATAAATTTTAAATAAAGATAAATAAGAAAAAAAGAAGAAAAAAGTTTGTTCTTAAAAAGAAGGGCACACCAAAAAACCAGATTTCAAATTTATATAAACATGCTGAAGGGTTATATGGTTTAACAAAGATTATTTTGAGGCATTTGACCAGTTATCTCATTGAAAAAGCATGTTAAAAGATGCACTGAGCTACAGAACTACTGATACCTGCTGCATTTTAAAGATTGCCATTTTCAATTGGAATCAACAGACATATTTTCATGATTTTTTATAGAAAGCTAAAGAAGAAAAATCCACAATCGGAAATCTAGACTGCGAGCGAAAGATCTTCAATTTAGCAGTGCCTAATTCTGCTTATTACTCTGGTTAAGAAAAATTTAATGCAGCATAACAACTCATTTATAGAGAATAGCATTATATTTAACCTCAATTACATGCTGCAGCCCCTTAGTTTATGCATAATATATTCATAGTATCATGATGAAATATATTGATGCTATTAGTTGTTACTTATGCTCACTTGTCTGATAGTAACATCAGCCCAAGCCCACGAAATTCCTCGTGGCAAGGAGCGCAAGATACGCCTCTCGTTGGCAACAGTCTTGAGCACCTTACAGGTGACAGTGCGATTTAGCTCAGTTCCGCTCCCAATTTTGATGGAGAGTAACCTGTGGGGGGGGGACAAGTCCAGGGGTTTCCCACCCCTCTGCCCTTCCACCAAACCACATGAGAGGACTTTTGGCTCGCCGCATATTTTAAAAGTGCTGCCATCCGCACCGACACTATACATTTACAAACATCCATGCCTTCTTCAAGATTCGAACCCAGACCCTTCGGCACTGCAGTCAGAGATGCTAACCATTATACTGGTTGGGCAGCTTTTAATTTAATTTTAAATCCATTTTATGCATATCCTGAGCATAATATCTTTCCATGATATGGGCTTTATATAAGTTTATATCATTACAGTACACTTAAATTTTTACTTTGTTTCCCTTAATTTTTTTACAATTAATATTTTAAAAATCCAAATTAACATACATGATTAATGATAAATGTCAGTTAATATAAAGTATAAATCACACATGGTAAAGAAATAATAATCAAATTTCAGTTTTATTGAGTAAAACAAATATAGCATTAGATTATCTCAACATTTTCTTTCATTTTATTAGTTAAATACACATAATTATACAATACAATATACACAATAGTTTGCATTCTACATTTTATTTCCTAGTTATATACAATCCATTTTGCTCGATTATTGTCCTCATTTTACCAAGTTGTTTTGGTTTGCCAGCAAAATACAGTTCTAAATGCATATTTATACCATTTATTGAACTAAACTTTTTATTACAAAGAATTTTTTAATGGAAATGGCAGATAATCACATGGTAAGGTAACCAAATTACTGAGAATGAGGTAAAACATTACAATCAAATGTTAACAATTTGTTTTTTTATAGTTAAAGACACATAGGGCCTAATATATTTGCAGGTAAACAATGGCTCATTTTTTTAATTTGCCCAGTTGCAAGTCATATTTTGTTACTTTTTTTTAGCTTGTGAAAACAGTTCATAATTAATTACACCCTTCCAGTTCCATTAAACTAACATTAAAACTTTCTTCTATTGAATGTCAGACTTTGATAATTTTTTAAAGGCTTCTTATGATTGGTAGCATTTACGGTTAATACTGATAGAGTTTCATTCCCAATAACTAATTTCTACAAAAATGGTTCTCTCTCATTTTGGCAAAGAAGCAAATTGTACGTGGAAACACAGTTACAGAGGATGCACTCTTACCGGCTGATACAAAACCCATATTAAGAGCAATTGATATAGCTCAGCTTTATGAGCTCACTGCACACCAATGAAGGCGATCTTTATAAGTGATTGTGTACCATTGTTCAGGGAATGTTTAAACATTTATCAATTCCCAGTCATTATGTTTCCATGAGCCACAGCCTTGATGAGATCTATATCTAAGTGGGTGGGCAATTGCTGTAGTCATGAACTTCTAGATCAAATTATTGGCTCAAAACCTTCTAAACCAAATGAGAATTGATTGAACATTGCAAATCTAGTTTGCAGTATAATTAAGAGTGTTGCCTTTTTTAAAACAATACAAATGCTTCCTCTGATAGTCCATACTTAAAGGACACAAAAGAATGTATATAATTCTTTAATGCAAATGACAGAAATTCTAAAACAACTGAATTTTGACTGAAAAGAATAACAATTTTTTTTAAGATAAAGTTGAAAGTTTATACAGATGGGTAGCATAAAACAGCTGTTTGTAGATCATGAAAGAAGCTTTTGGAATAAGCTAATATAACCATCCAAGTAAATCAAACCTAATAAAACCATGGAAGTAAATCACAGAAAATTAATTTGTCTGTAAAAAATAATTACCTTAATCAAAACTTAATACTATATAATATTTCTACATACTTTGCTAAGTCAACAGCACCACTAGAGACTTCTCCAGTGAGATCCATCATAACAAAAAGCAAAGCTTTCAAGAAAACATAAAGATGTGCATAAACCCATTTGGGGTGGCATTTCTCAAATAGTGTTTTGATTGCAATGCACCTACAAGAAATAATATTTAAAAACACATTGCTATAATAATATTAAAAATTATAATTTAATAGTAAAAAATAAAAAGCTTTGATCTTTAAGTAAATATACATTTTCCTTCTCACAATATTTAATTTAAATATAAGAATACTAATATCATAAATATTAAATTAACTTGAAAACAATATGCAGTGAAAATGTATATTATATAAATTCAGTTGTAACTGCATTACATAAATTCAAATGCTAGTTGAATTTATTTCTAATATCTCGCCATCAGAATTTTTTTAAAAAATAAATCTTTAAAGAAAACAGAAGTGCAAAAAGATAGGAAATACATCAATGATTTAATATTAAATTTCTTAAACTTAAAAATATTATTTGCAACTTAATTTCAGTGACACCTGGATGAGGAAGTAACAATGAAATGGAATACCTAAAAAACAATACTTGTTAGTAAATAAAAGCACTCATTAAAAATACAGGAGTTTGTAATACAAGAAACTGCTTTCTTGAATTTTCATCAAAGCTTCTAATGTTCTTCGTTTCAAGTATTAAGGCATACAGAATTTTTTAGTATTGCAATAGCCACAAATCCTTACTCAAATACACAAAAAGATCAATTAGAAAAACATTAAAAACAGTAGAAACTTACCCTCCTAATTTAGCATACCATGCCCGATCGTAGCAAAGAGCACACATTTTTTCAGATAAATATTCTAACAAAGGCAAAGAACATGCCTGTAAAGAATAAAAATTTCAGCATTTTCACAACAATAAGATAGAATATTATTTTTAACTATTATTAATTATTACACATTAAATTATGTAATATATAAATGAAACAATAGAATTTTCTAAACACATAAAAATGAACATGGTAGACACAGATATTTTTCAAAGCCTGCCCAGTTACAGTTATATAGTTTGGTACCAACTTAAATTATTTGTGAAAGCAGTGGGTCTAAATGTTAAAAGACAAATTCTCAATGCATTGGCTAAATTCAACAAATATTGTACTAGGAAAGGGGAAAAGATATTCTTTGCAACTGTTTCTTGATTTTGAAGAATAAAAAGTCACAAGAAGCAATGTCTGGGCTAAACTTCATGAGTAAGTTCTTTGATATTTGAGGCAATGCCCACTGTACATCCTCTAGTACTGCTTGGAACACTGTCATAGTGGATAATTAGTTAGCTACCCAAACCAGTACAGTAGTTACTGACGCTGACTGCCACATGGCTGGATTTGAATCCAAGTGATCTGCCAATGGGCCAGGATTTGAATCCTGGAGAAGGTATGAATATTTGTAAGTGTATAGTGTTGTGTGGTAAGGGGGACCTTAAAATACACAGTGAGTTGAAAGTCCTCTCAAGAGGTTTGTGATAAAGAGGAGGAGGGGAAGACACTTGGACTACCTCACAAAGGTATTCTCCCTCAAAACTTGGACAAGACTATACCTGCACTCGTTACGGAGAGACGGGGACGCCCTAACTTTACCTTTGTGGTTATACGGGCATGGTCCCACGCCCTCCTCCTGGTTTTTCATATCAGCTCCACCACAGCCAAGGGAGCGGACAAGCCAGTACCAGTACGGTCCCTGTCGAGCCTGATCCCATCCTAGGTACAATACCCGGGTTCTAGTCCTGTGAAGAATAAGGTACAATAGTACCTGATATTTTACCCCCGTGGTTGAGACTGTCTAAGTACAGATCCTAGCCAGTACTTCCCAGGAATTCTCCTGAGTCAACCCCCGGGGGGAAGACTATACCTGCATGACCAATGGTGAAATTTTGGTGTCTCGCCCACTTCTATCTGTACACGGACAATTAGTTGAATTCCCTTCCTGAACTTTTCGCATGGCCAGTGCTAAACAGTTTTATACCATTAAGCAGTAAAAGAACAATACCTCTATAACAGTAAAATTATAGTACGGCTAATTCAGTTGATTATGGCAATCCTTTGTTAGATATACACTAAATTAGAAACAAAAATTACATCAAGATAATCAGGATTAAAAATACAAAATGAACATTACATGCAAAATCTTCCTTGAAATAATGATAGGAGCAAAAATTATAAAAACCATTTATTAAAATTAAATACTGTCATTTTTTTGCCATCTTATAATTGCTACAAAGAATAATGCAATTATAAGATGGCAAATGTATGGCAGGATGGTACTTTCTGAATAATCCACAACCCCATGAAAAGTCATCTACTCGTTGACAATTTTTCGAATTGGAGGGAGGGGAAAGGCTTAACTATCTTTCAGTGTATGACTTGGGGTAAGGTACTTGAGGTAACGATCTGTTCAGACATAATAATAAAAAGAAGCATTCTGTAAAAAAGAAATTTTATGGGATAAAATCAAAATCTATACAGCCAATATTTACACTTTTCAGTCATTAAGATATTATAATAATGCTTAAATATAAATCATGTAAATCCATGTGCACTCAAACACGTATGCGACATGCAAATGCATTGCCACAACTGTTTTAGCATCAAAAATGCAGCAAAACCATTACAATTCTTAGCACTGTTATTACAGCTGTAGATAATCAGAAAGTATCCACAAGACTTTGTTTTTCATTGACACTGTGATCATGATGATATTCAAGTTACATGACCCTTGCTTGGAAACTGAAGCTTAGATCAAGTGGTTTTTAATTCAAAATATTAGACCTCTTTGTTAAAAGTACTAGTGATGCATACTTTGAAATAAAAAGAATTGCTATACAATTGCCCAGTTAATATTTTATATTCTTCTTGTTTCAAAAGAGGGAAAAAATTTTTATGAAAAATTTCATAAGTACATTTTTGGATATTGAAATTAAAATAAAAAAATATACAATGATTGAAAAAAAATCTAAGAGTTTTGAAAAACAGCAAGCACTTTAAAAGTTCAGAATAAACTTATGTAAATGATTTTCACTCTATTCAAATATTCAAATATCCAAACAGCACGCACACACACACAAAAACCTTACATTTAAAAAAAAAATAGATTTTTTTGGAATTCCTTTCAAAATGATGCTTCAACTATCCTTCAAACCAATAAATTCCCTTTAAAGAATCACCATCTAGACTGAATGCATGCCTTGGCTCTGAATCTGTCTGTTTCAGAGGTGTGCAATTACACAGACATATAAATTCCTATTATTAAAAATAAAAAAGTAACAAAATACTTCCTTTCTTGAAATTTTCTCCCATCTACAATAATTTCTATCAAATCATTTTTGATTTTGCACTAAAATTCTTAGTTAAATTAAATATGAGAAAAATCCTTAATATTTAAATATAAGAATACAAATACCCTTTCTTTTGAAGCCAGAAAAACAGTAGCTGTCTCAATAATTATAAGGAGGGCAAAGCCTCCTGGTTTACATAATTCTTTTTCTTCATGGCCCATTATGGCAGCAGTTGCATCAACCAATACTAATGGATCCATTCCTTGAGGTTTCATTTGTCTTCTTGAACTCACAAATGGTCCAGACTGTTGGGTAATAGCCACTAATGTATAATGTCGTACAAGAGTAATCATAAATTGTAGAACAGTGGGACGTAACTCTTTAATAGCAGCAGCAACTATTAATAATAATAATAAAATTGTAACATAAAATTGCTTCCATAGTTTTATACAACTGATATAGCAAAGAAATGAAATACAAAATTTCATAAGCAAAATACTGCATACTTATTAAATTCAAAAATTCAGAAGGCTTAAGTAAAAAAATTACACATAAAAACATAAATACAAGTTAAATGTCAATATTAAATTATGGGTTCATCAAAAAATGATACATTACACAAATTTAAATTAATTTTATTGTTAAATCAAGATTTACGCTAAAGAAAGTTATTTACTAAATTTATTATTTTTACTTTGCTTTAGAATAGCATGCAGAATTAGAAATCAGAATTTTAAGGATGTAAAATACATCATATTTTTTTAACAGATTAAATGTGACTTATTTAATTTGCATAACATACTATGCCCTATAGAGCATTTTTGTTGGTTGGTAATTATGACAGATCATTTTCATTATTTATTGTCAACAATTCAAAAAAGACACAATTCTTAAAAACTGTATTTTCAGATGAAACAGAAAATCCTCCTTAAGCTTTATTTTTGTTCAGAAATACAGAAGGAAGAACTTTGCATATAACTGCATGAAGCTTAATACTGCAACTAAATCAATTTTACCTTGCACGATTCATACTGTAAGCAATGATGGGAGGAAACTCATCACTATCTATTTCAAATTTCACCAGTTTGTAACTCCAAGTACATTTTGAAGCTTTTCTGATTACTCACATTTCAATAAAATCAGGAAGTAAAAAAAAAAAAAAATGGTTGTATTACTCAAGTAGTAATGAGTTTAAATGCATATACAATGAACCTCCTTAACGCAATCCTCTAAAAATTTTGTGTATTGTTCTTTGATTATGACCAGATTCAGATATTGCTATAAGTTGAAGGTATGGCAAACAAAAAAATAACTGCCAAAATATTTACGATACAGTTAAGTTGAAGAAAAATTGAAGTAAAAAATAACATAACAGATATTGGTCCAATTAGAAATTTTTAATGTAAATTAAACCACTTGCCAAAGAAATCTGGGAGAAAAAAAAATCAGTTAGTGAATTAAAATTAATTCATTTTATTTTTTTTTTAAGTAAACACTGTTACGATTTTAGAAGTAAATATTGGCGACTTCAAATGAACCGGGAGAGTTTAGCAAAACATTTGGCGATGACTCAGCTCCCGATAACAGAACAGCACGGAGTTTTGTGTTGTTCAGAATTCTGAAAACGCTATATTGACCACTGGTAAAACACTTAAACAATCTTGATATAATCGCCTGTCATAAGCATTTGCTGTTATAATAATAAAATATTTTCTGAGTTACTAATGTGTTGGTTCCAGTTTTTGTCCAGCCCTTGTGTATTTACGAGGGCCGTTTAATAAGACTAAAATTATAAAAAAAAAAAAATACCTTTAATCATTATCATTTACAAGGTCTTTTTCAAAATAATACTGTGGCACACAATGCATTTATCCCAACATTCTGTCCACTTCTGAAAAACATGTAAAAGTCCATTTTTGAGAGCTTTTTCAAAACTGCCTCCGCAGCCTTTACACATTCTTTGTTACTTGCAAAATGTTTGCCTCGTAATGGTTTCTTAAGTTCAGGAAACAGACAGAAATCACACGGAGCGAGATCAGGACTGTATGGAGAGTGCAGTAAAATCTCTACTTTGTTCTACTGCAAAGCATCCTGTACGCAGCGAGTAATATGTGGTTGGGCATCCACATGATGCAATAGGAAGCCATTTTGAAGCAATGAACGTTTCCTTTGAAAGTGCTGTAGCATTCTTCGTATAACATTCGCGCAGTAGGAGCTGTTTACGGTATTACCAGGTTCGACAGCGTGTTGATACACAATTCCTTCATAATAATTAACAAAAAATTATGGTCATAACTTTACCAGCCGATTTCACAGTTTTTGCTTTCTTGGGAGTAGGTGAAGATGAATGCTTTCATTCACTACTTTGTTGTTTCATGGTTGGGCCAAGCTTCATCTGCTGTGATGATGCGTTTTAAGAAATTGTTGCCTTTTTGTTCCAGTCTTTCTTTCCATTCTGTGCACACATCCACTCTATGCTGCATTTGCTCAGGTATCAACAATTTCGGAATACATCGTGCACACACACTTTTCAGTTGCAAATGTTCTGCCATGATTGAGTGAACACTTCCTACAGAAATATCAAGAGAGCATGCAGCTGACGTACTGTAATTCTGTGGTCCTCCTTGATGATAAACACAGCTGTGTTAATCATTGTCTCTGTGACGGACGTTGAAGGTTGTCCACATTGTGCCTGCCTTTCTTAAGAGATTTATGCCAGCAAAAAACACTTGCCCTCGCTAATGCTTTATCGTTGAAAGCTTCATGTATCATATCAAAGGTCTCCGATGCTGATTTTTGCAGACGAACAAAATTTAATCGCATAACGTTGTTCCATTGGCGCTTTCATTTTGACAACTGGCCGCATCTCGTAGGCGCCCGCTAACACGCTTCAGTTCAATCACGCAGTACTCAGGAACATGAGCCTGTACATGCCATCTATCGGTAGCTTTTGTTAATACAGACAACAAACTTTTTTTTATGCCACAGAAATTAACATTCCGATGAGTGGTTTCATGGCAGTAAAATTAGTCTTATTGAA
Organism: Stegodyphus mimosarum; assembly: GCA_000611955.2. Lineage (NCBI taxonomy): Eukaryota > Metazoa > Arthropoda > Arachnida > Araneae > Eresidae > Stegodyphus > Stegodyphus mimosarum. The sequence goes on from KK119490.1 coordinate 357,801, forward strand.
CAGCCTACGTATACTCTCTAACTTTTACAAGCAATTATCTATAGGATATAACTGCTATGCTAAGCTTCACTTCATCATAAATGCTGCACATATGTAGCTCTAACAAAATCAATATTTGTTAGCGCAGTATATACTGTAAATATTTCACTAAGACGTAACCATTAATTAATTGTGTTAGAGCTACATTTAATTACTCCATACAGAAATATGGTAAAAATACTTTAATTCAAAACCTAGGTAAGATTTAACATAATAATCAACTATGAATAGAAACCAATACACACCAAACATCCCAGTTAATGCCATTTCATGAACCTTTCGGGACTCTGAATCTGGACATATGTAGTATGGGCCTTGCAAAGAAGGTATTTCTCCAACAATAAAACTGTAGTAATAGGAAAACAAGTTGAAATTTAGACTAAATACACAATATTAGATTACAACAATGCAAATAAAAATAAATATAACTTACTAACTCCCATAAGGCACTAGATAAGAAAATTACAATGCAAATGAAAAAAAAAAAAATTATACCACAAATAACATTATGAAAATAAACTACTCACACATTCCTTGACAGGGCAAAAAAATTTATGCATTAATTATTATTTGAATCAAAATAATTAAGTCAAATCACTTCCTATTTTTCACTTGAATAATCTATTGTTATTTTTTTAATTTTTCATTTGGTAATTTAGTTTGCTTCTGCCCCCCCCCCGATTCACTTTTCAGCATGATTATGAAGTTTATGTTGCCCTAAAAGTTCTTTTTCATGCAAGTCTTTGTATGGTGAGATTAGCCCAATTAAAAAAAAAAAAAAAAAAAAAAAAACGGTTTACA
>KK119490.1:358677-437357 GCA_000611955.2 Stegodyphus mimosarum
GTGTGTTACCATTTATTAAATACCATGTTCTTCGAACTTAAACCATAAAATTGATTTCAAGAGCAATATCGAAACTAATTTTAAAATGAGCACATCTTTAGAAATTTCGATACACACTCTCACGCGCTGGAGATAAAAATGTTTTTCTGTACAACGTTGGTATTGCTGGCTTTGAAATCTTTGAGTTTGTTAATGAAAAATTCGTTAAAGTTTTAGAGAATATTGTTACGAATTTCACATTTATTTGGCTATTTATTTATAATTGCAATTAAAATTCCTTTTTATTTTCCCGTGCAACGCAGATGATTTTTGAAGAGAAAGCTACATACAAGCAAAACAGAAACATAGAAGCAAAACTAACATACAAGAAGAAAAAAAAGTTTAGAAACAGCTTTAATTAAGTGCTGCCACACAATAATAATAATAATAATAATAATAATAAAATCTTCTGCATACATTTACATATAGCTGATTCCCAATGCTGCCATTTAGCAAGGCATAAAACTTTTTTTAATTTTATCTCTCAAATTTTACTATTGTTGCTACTTCATGTGACTGGTTAATGTTGTCATTCGGATATTGGTATCGAATTGCTCAAGATCCCACCCGTTTGCATACAAAAACAAGGAAAATACATCACTTAGTGTGATAAACAGTTCATCAGTTAATATAATGTCATAAAACATTTTTATTTAAACTTTCACCAAATAAATAAAGATAAATAACACCAGAAAAAGTCCCCAAATAAAGCCAAAATAAATAATCAAATTTGCAAAGTGTAAAAAAAAAGCCACTAAGGGATTAAACCGCCAAACAACTTGGTTTCGATTTAAGTCAACCAATTAAAATAAAGCTGAAGAAAGCAACCTTACTCTGACATATATTTTGAGTAAGTACTGATTTTGAGGGAACCACACTCTGTTCCCTTTTCTTCAGGAGCAAAAATAAATAAATAAATAAAGTAATAAAATTCTGCAGAAATCTCTCCCTCCTGAAAAACAAAAATTCTTTAAATAATCTATGCCAAATTTCGGTTGCTTTTTTGCCTGAATTTAAGCCTTATATTGTTATCTTTCTTTGAGAAATGACCTCTGAATATTAAGATTAGAAGTACAGTATTGGTCAAACAACTTCCAAAAACATTATGAATAATTCATAAGTGAACTTTTGCATTATATGCATTATGAGTAGTTCATAAGCAAACTTTTGCATTTTCGTAATTAAGTTCTGGGAAGTACCTATTTGTATGTTCTTAATTATATTTATACTAAATTAGTTAAATTTTATTGCTATTTTCAAGGTTATTTTTTCCTATCTTTTAATGTTATCAAAATAGCCTTAACACATGCCATCACATTAAACAGCACCTATGGTACTAAGGTAGTCTATGGTAATCTGTTATTATAACAAACCAGGCAATTTAAAAACAGTAAATGTGTTTTTAATAATTTAAATCTTTTATTTTTTTTTTGATAATGTATAAAACTGACACAAGATAAAACTTATATTCAATTAATAACTTTTGAACATTTCTAGTTTTGTCAACATTAATAAAAGTTGTTTCCAATGCTATATGTTACACACCTTAAGTAATTTATGTCAATTTTTATGACATTCTGCAAATTCAAGAAAATTGCAGACCGACATTAGATACATTTTAAAATAGTATTTCAATTTCCTATACATAATTTTGAAATTATTGAGAACACTTATGTTTTACAAAATATTACAAAATAAACAAGCAAAATCACAACAGCTCCTATTTAATAAGGGGGGGGGGAAATTGGGATTTTTTTAATAAATTTCTTTTTTAGGATATGACAGCATAGTGCTAAAATATTTACATATTTCATAATTATTATAAATTTTGGCCAATGTACAAGTTCATGAAAAAGGGCATTCAAGAATATTTTTAGACACAACACAAAACTACAATAAACTTCACATTTCCTTTCTAATAGGAAAAAAAAATATAAGTAAAAAATACCTGGGATGGCTAAACAGCTGATAAACATTGTGCTTTTCATCATCTAAAACAATATTTGCAGAAAGAAATCCTTTAATAATCTCCCAACATTGCTTGCGATAAAATGCATCTGTACTGCTCGTTTTTAAAGCATTAAAGGCAGTTTCAATAACCTTAAAGAAAAAATATTTTTAAATATACAACAGTGTTTTCCAAAAATACAAACTTTTATAATATTGTATATTTTTATAGAACTGAAAAATATCATATATTGATCATGAAATAAAAGAGGGGGCCTATAATTTTTTTTTTCAAAATTCTGAATGTATTAGGGTTCTTTTCAGACTTGCATGATTTGAGGGAGCCTGTATTTTTTTTAAGATTCTGAATGCATCAGAGTTCTCTGTTTTATAAAATTGCACATTTTTATAGAACTGAAAAATATCATATATTGATCATGAAATAAAAGAGGGAGCCTATATATATATTTTTTAATTCTGAATGCACTAGGGTTCTCTTCAGACTCTCACGATTTGAGAGAGCCTGTAATTTTTTTTTAGATTCTGAATGCATCAAAGTTCTCTGTTTTATAAAATTGCACATTTTTATAGAACTGAAAAATATCATATATTGATCATGAAAGAAAAGAGGGAGCCTATAAATTTTTTTAAGATTCTGAATGCATCAGAGTTCTCTGTTTTATAAAATTGCACATTTTTATATGATCATGAAATAAAAGAGGGAGCCTATAAATTTTTTTTTTTTTTTTTACAATTCTGAATACATTAGGGTTCTCTTCAGACCAGCATGATTTGAGGGAGCCTGTATTTTTTTTAAGATTCTGAATGCATCAGAGTTCTCTGTTTTATAAAATTGCACATTTTTATAGAGCTGAAAAATATCATATATTGATCAAATTCGGTTAAAATAAGTAACGTAACATTAGCAAAATATATAACTACAAAAAATATACTATAAACATTCATTATTTCAATGACGATGTAAACTAGAAGAGAATGTATGTAGTTCCCCCTCTTTGGAAAAAAAAAAAGACATTCATTACTATTATGGTTTTATTATAACTAAGAGTTGTAATACAAATACATTGCAATACTAAACTACACTGTATTACAAAACTTAGTTGCTGCAGTCAATTAAGAACTGCTTTAAAACATATTTCACAGTAACATCAAATAATCATAAGATCTTTTGAATGTTACTGCTTCAAAATACTGTCTTTTAAATCTTACTGCTCAAATAATGATAATATCTTTTGCATGTTACTACACTTCATTCCCAATATTATGGTTTCATTCAATGTAAAATCTCAAATATTCCTGCACTGGGTACACACACTATTTATAAAAAGGCTTTTGAAATGTAAAAACTACTAAAACTTTGTTCACCACCACATGCTAAGTCATGCCACCCTGTTAAGCAAAAAATGGCTTCTTTTTCCTATTATGTATTTCGTGCACTCAAAGTTCGTACCTCAGAATCTTTGCTTACTAATGAACTTAATTTCTTTAGCGCAGCTGCTATTGACTGAGGATTTTCTCCTGTGATCATTGATAAAGCTGTTAAACATTTTTCAGATTCTCATCAAAGAAGACATTCCACTGTTAGACGTAACATTAATGACCTTGCCGTGCTTCCATCTTATCCTTCTGTTAGTTATAAACTTGCACGGATTCTCCAGAAATTCAATTTTCAAGTCAGTTTCTCCCCTATCAGTAAAATTCACGGTTCGACTCTAAAAGATTGCGTTTTGGGGAATTTATAGTACATCATGTCAGTCTGGCTTGAGATATATTGGCCAAACAAAAAAAGCGTTGAAGTTTTGTATCAAGGAACATGAATCTTACATCCGAAAGGGCGAAATTAACAAGTCTACAATAGCATATCATAGTTGGAAATTTAATCATAATTTTGACTTTGGATTTACAAAAATTATACAAAAAGCTTCTTCCGTTGGTGAATTGGATTTTCTTTACGCTTTTCACATTCACAAAGATTTAGCACGTTTAGTGAATGATTTTAAGTCCAATCCAGTCCTTCCTAACACTTTTAAAATTCTATTAACATAATTCTTGGTTATTATTTTTGCCGATAGATGACGTTGCCTCCTCGTGCATGGTATTACCCGAGGATATAAAATGCTGTTACTGAGGTTGCTTTCCCTTTCTAGAAATTTCGTTCTCCTGATGAGGAGGGACCTGTAGCTGCCCTCTAAATCGATTGAGTGTTTTAATAAATGCACGCCAAATACAAGGTTTTTTCAGCAATTTTGATTGTCACTTTGGCGTGCTTCTCTTCTATTCTACAAAAACTAAATCAAGACTTGCATCAAACAAAAGAGTTTCTTCTTCAGTGAAAAATTTAACCAGCAAATTGAAATTCTTGTCATTTTTGAGTTCATTTTACAAACACTTTTACAATGCAGAATTTTACAAATGTTTAATTTACACTTTTGGGCATGCTATATGGATGACACATTTATTCTTTGGAACAGTTATTTTCTAAATTTCCTTTCCATACACAATACTCAATGTTAAAACATACAAGTCACTTCTGATGTTTCACTCAACAAGATTATGAAATGTGATAAGCAATTTCACATGGGTTTTATAAATCAATTGCTATCCCCTTGCTTTTTGCTACTCAATCTGCTCAAAATTGTGACCATTTATGCTTTTCAACATCGTGGAATTCATTTATGCTCCAACTCTGATACTTTGGCATATGAATTTAATATGAGAAGTACCATTATTTCCTATTACTATCCTAACATCATCAAAGTGCACATAAAAAACTTATCTACACCTTCACTTCAACTCCTAACCAAATCTTCAAACTAAGGACACTTTATTTCCTTCTTTTTGTCTGCCATTTATTCCTAAACTCAGCCCTTTATTTGTTAAAAGCTTCAAACAATGATTTTCAGAATTCTTTTAAACTTACAGATAAAGTCAAATTTTCAGTTATAAAACAGAGAATACCAGATCTTTATTCATTGGGCATTTAAAAAATGTCACATGAAATACGGTTTTCATGCAAAACCTGCAAATCTTTAAAATTCAGGTTAGGTGAGCACAAACAGTAAATTAAATAGAAAGAAATGAAGTGTTGAATACCTTCTCAGTAACGCAATCAGAATTTTCAATCCTGAGAGGCAAAAATTATTGTTTGCACTATCTTCTCTCTTGATCTAGATAATTTAAAAGCTTCCGAAATTTTCTTGCTAACAATGCAGCTGCCACTTCATTGCTGTTAAAAACAGTGTAAACTTGTTCCAAGCTCCACCTCTCTTCTACCAATCAAGCACTACAGCTTTCACACTAAGCGTGAGATTTCTACATTCACCACCGTAACAACCTACTGAATATGTTGGACTGAGCTCCAACGAAATTACAGTCTCAGTTATGAAATTTTTAATTATTAGTACTAATTATTACATTAAATTTCATTCTTTACTATTAAACAACACAAAGTTATTTTCCTTGAAGCCTTTCCTTCCAACAAATCTTCCCTTATCCAGTAAAAGGGTAAAATATTAGCTTGAAAGATAAACATCTTCAAAGAATAAGAACAAGTTAACATTAATTTACAAAATAGAAAATAAAGAAGAAATTTTAAGCATAATACAGCCTTCTGTATGTGTTAATATGGCGAATGGGGGGGGCACCCTAATAAAATGAGCTGATATTGACTGATACAGAAATTTTTTTACCTAGCTCAAAATATTATACAAACTACTACTAAAGTCACATGTATTCTAAAGATAGTTTATGTACAAAGTAAAGATAAAAATTAGCTGGAAGTAAGGATATTTTTAGAAACATTTGAAAATAATTTTTATTGTAAATAAGTTTGACTATTGTAAGCATCAATTTTGGTATGTTATTCAGTATAAACCAAACAAAATAATTTATGAAACTTTTTGTAACAAAGTAATAAATATTTAGCAAATTATATTTCTATAATTTAAACTGTTAGACTCCTTTTTACTATCTTCTACCTTGATGACTTGTGAGGCTTACCTTACATAACAGACGTTTTACCATGTTAGAAACTGCCTAACAAACCTGATATTTCAGCCAATTTTAGAAAGAAATAATTCAAAATAAAATTTAGAATTATATATGTATGTAGATGCAGATGTACATACATAGGTGTATATTAACACACAATCAACCATCGAAGTTTCAAGAGCATTCAATCAAAATTTAAAACTACTTAATTAAAACATACCTTTCCAACTGGCAATGATATATTGTTTTTATGTTCCTGAAAATAAACAGAAATGCATGGGCCAATACTTTCACGAGAGCTATACTCGAGCTGCAAAAGATAAAATTTTGTCTCGATAAATTAACAATGATTTAAATTTAAGCACTGATAAACATATAATATTCATATTATTAAGCATTTGTAATATAATATTTACCACAATTTTTAAAATAATTACATAGAATGAAATATAATTAAATCAAAATTATATAGGATGAAAATAAAATATGAACTTAGAAATACTATGATAAAAGTTAATTTCCTTGAATCCGCTGAATATATATGTACTAATAAAAATATTAATTTCCAAACATATTTAGAATTAAATTCTTTTATTAAATTAAGTCTTTTGGTTAAGAGGCTGCAAGGATGTGCCAGGACCACAAAAAGTTTCAATATATTTTAGAAGAAAATTTTGATAACACAGTTAAATAAAATGCTTGTCTGCAGATAAAAAAAGCGGAGTATGACCCTAGCAAAGCAGACTAAAGCAGGAGTAATACACTGCTCCTGAATTAAATGCTGTAACAAACTTCGTCTATAATGGTGATAATAATCACTATTGATAACAGCAAGTGAGTGAGAGATAAATGAAACCAGCAACTTGACTTGGAAGATGAGAACAAGTGAGCAGAAACATTCACTACATTTGTTAAAAGGGTTTTGTATGTTAGATAGTCTGCTTTACAGATGAATCTACTTCCATTACGTATGTCAAGATCTACTAAACTTCACTGCAATAATAAACAAAACTATGCCATTAAATTAAGCTAGTAAATGGAATGACAGAAAATACCAATTGCGTTACAATTCAAATCTGAAAATGTCAATTTTTAGATATTAATAAGTATATTATTTTCATACATGTATTATTTAAGTACTACATAAAATGCTACTGTTCATGTAACATAATGAACTCTGATTTGATTTCCTTGGTCATTTTGATAAATTGCAGGCAAAATAACTCAAAATTTTTAAAAATTACACAGACAGAAAATTTTAGGATATTAATACATCTGAAACGCACAGATACCAAACAATCTTGAAAAGTATATTTAGTATTAATATCTTATTCTAAACCAAGAATGCTTGTAAATAGCCTTTTCTTTGAAATCATGCTCTTAACCTAGAAGAATCTCTTAAGCACAAGATGACAAGTTTAATTCTTTACTCATTTCAATTTATTATATACTTTATAAATTTCAGTTTATCAAAGAGTGAAGCAGAAGCTACAGAATTTATTTAATGTTACTGTCCTACAATTTGCTGAATCTATATTTCAGGCAGTAATTCAGGTATTTATTATTCCATTCCCAGCAAAAAAAGAGAAAAATAATTATAAAAAAAGACAGGGTGGGCAGGAGAAGAATGAACTCTAGACTGTTGCTATAATTACCTCCATTAATCAATTATTCAAAGTAATTGATACTTAGATCAATGGGCAGACATCTAGATAATTTTAGCAAAACTTACAATCTTGGATATGACACAATAGTCTTTACCGTTAGTCACTTTACATTTTATTAAGTCTGAAAACTGTCTTTTTATTACCTTTTTATATTTCTAAAATTTATTATGTAAAAAAAATAGAAAACATACTCGCTGAGGCTCAACCATCATTTTTCTATTTCCACCACCGAATTTGCCCAACACTCTAAATGCAACTTGGGCAACAGTATCCACTGGATTTCTTAGTGTTCTCCACAATGCTTGCATCAGTTCAGCTCTAACTGGCTGAATATGATCATACAGAAAATCTGGTTGCAAATTATCAACACAAAGTTCAAGAGTTCGAAGTCCCTAAAAAAGTAATAATATGTTAATATCACTGTCCCTTAGTTTATTAACATTAAAAGCATTAAATAAGGAAAAAAAAAATACCTGGCTAACTAAAGTTTGAGATCCATTTAAAGCAGAAACCAGTGGATCCATGAGCATTGGCAAATACGGAAGTAGAGAGCTTAATCTAACAGGAACAGTTAAACAAAGTTCAACAAAAAGATCTTTCATATGCTGTTTATGCAGACCACTTTGTAAACTATTCAATCCTGCAAGGGTCAAAAAAAATTTTTAATAAGCTCCAATTACAAAAATTATGATATAAACATTTTATTATGCAGAAATTCTAAAAACCTTAAGAAATTTCAATTCATTGATAGAATTACACTGCACACATTTTGATAAGCTACAAAAACAATTCAAGTTAATCATAAGTGAATGCATTATAGTTCAAAAAATTAAAACTTTATAATAGTATGACTTATAATTCATGCATATAAGCTTTTAAAATTAAATCAGATGTTAACGCAGCAAATTTTTCCTTTTAAAACACTTTTATCAGAAATGCTTAACAGCACTTCAATTTTTGCAAAATGAAACTGTTATACTATGGCAAAGACAGGTAAATTACAGCATTTACATTAGCATAAACACTAAAAAATTTTCACAAACGTTGTGTGAAATTCATGAAATTTAGAAACAGTTTAATTCCATCATTTGTAAAATACAGAGTACTCTTCTATTATCAGAACCAGATTCAGAAATGTATGTATGTATACACAAACATACATACAATGAACACATCCATCCATACATTTCTGAATCCAGTCCCCATAACAGAAAATTACAAATACAGTATAAACGAAGCTAGATATAAAATGAAATTTAATACAATGCTTAGAATACTACTTAAAAGTTTATCGTATTATTTTGCATAATTTCCATATATTCAGCACCATATAAATGCAATTAATGTTTTGTAAAAAGTGTATTGGAAAATTTAGAAACAAAATGACGATGAATTCAATTAAGAAAAAACACCTACCTTGCAGCAGATTTGGCAAAAGAGGTAAAAATTCTTGATAGAGTAAATCATGGCTACCACCTCCAATAGATCGAAAAAGAGCACGAAGGAGAAGAAAATAATTATAAGGTTCCTTAGCACTCAAAGCCAATTCCATTGATCGGTTTACAATTTGATGTAAGTAGGGCTGAAAGAGAATAACTTCTATAGTGTGCATTCATAGCAAACCTACTAATAATAAGTTATATAGCTAATATCTACACCAATAAATGAAATTTAATTATACCTTTAACATTTGTTCTTTTTCAGCAGAAAGTTTGATCTGTCCATATTATCTATAAAATATATTTCAATTAAAGCATATATAGGCAGTACACATAAATTTCAGTTTTTTAATGAAATATACATATGGCCACTTAATAATAAGTACTTACAGCCCATCTCATCCATTCTTTTCAATAAATATTCTACTAAAATTGTGGCAAAAATGGGTGACGTAGTTGTATTTGCAAGAAAGGAATTTGCCAGTATCTGTAAAAGATTTTACATGATAAAATCCAAATTGCAAAGCATACATACATATATATATATATATATAAAGAAGAAGAAGAACACGATTTTATCAAATTCTAACACAACTACAAGACCAGTAATATAACACAACACAAAAAATGTAAATTTATGCTACAGTATCTATTTCAATTGCTTAAAATAAATCGAAGTACTAACTTCCTGGAAAATCCTACTTACACCATTGCCAAAGAAGGACAGCAGAAATTAAAAATGTTCCAGAAAATTGGTCCTAGGATTTTCAGCTCCCCCCCCCCAAAAAAAACTTTAAATTCTTTGTAATGAAAGAAGTATAATAACAGCTTTCTAAAGTGTGCTCTACAAATTCATAGCATTTTTGACAGCTGAAAACAGAGTGAAATGATAATTAGTAACTTTACCTCCAATTATTCCCTTTCCCTATATAGGAATAATACCTCAATTTTACGATAATTTAGCTAATATTTTATACATGTTTCGAGTGATAATAAATATGAAGCAAGTCAGAATATCACATCAGTTTTGCGTTTACCTGTTTATTAAAGAAGATTAAGTAGAAAGAATTCAGTATGTTTGATAACCTACGTTCTGTTCCAAACTACTGCTTATCAATACACGAAAATCTGAGAATGTGTCAGTCAACATTTATATGACTGAACAGTAAGCAAACATTCAATGTTACAGTTAAACGTTAATACGGATTTAACTGTTCATACCATTTCTGCATAAATTCTGCACACCTTAAAAACAGATTAAATATTTCCCCTTTTCTGGAAATATTTGAAAGTTTATCAAAGAATTAACGAGATTTATTTGCAAATGCTAACACAGTTGTTTTCCCTTACACTATTCAAATTTATTCTAAAATAAGATATGATGAAATGTTTAATACTTAAATCAAATATTTTATAAACTAAGTATTTTAAAACTAGAAGTTTTTATTACTATTATTTAAATAAATCTTACCTGTAGTGCAATATTTTTATAAATGCGATCCACCATATACTTGAAAAAGAAAGAAAAAATATAAGTATATAATAATTAAACAAGCATCAAACTTTGATAAATTTTAAATAATTATTAATGTAACTTATGAAGAAATTTTCTTACATCAATGGTAGTTGAAAATACTTCTCGGAATGTTAAAGGATGCATCATAGTGTACTAAATGTAAAACATAAAGATATGATTAGTTTCAAAATATATCAATAACAAAAAGCAATTTTATCAAGCATTTAAAATTTCTTAAGATTAATTAATATTTGTCATCGCAAAAATGAGAATAGCAAAAGAAAGTAAAATTTTGTACACAGTACACAAGCCAAAACACATAAAAGGAAAAACTGCACGCAAGTAATATATAAAGTCCACCGTAAAGTTCTATCTGATAATATTTCAAGATTCAACATGCATGCAGGTATTTGAGACATATCTATCCCTGCATTCATAAGCATTTGCTCTTCTTAATTAACTGAAATGAAAATGTCTCATATCATTATAAAATGAGACGTGATCGTGGAAACATGGCTAGCAATAAAGTTAATTTATGACACTGCATTTTGAGCAAATTTCAAGGAAGAAATGTTACAAGAGTGTGTCGAAATTAGTGAAAGCTTTTGGTGGAGCTATCATTTTGAACAGAATATGCAGAGATGGTTTGAAAAATCTGCAGCAGATTATTTCGACCTTAATGATAAAGCCATATTTTGCATGGCCATCTTCGATCGATGATGATATTGTCAAGACCACGGCTGAGCAAGATCTTTTTTCAGACCATATTCGAAGCTATAATTGGTCTATAATTACTCCAGATGAGTGCTTCATGGGGTAAATGAGAAAATTTTACTTGATTGAATTATTGTATGCACCGTCTGCTTGCTTGGAAGAAAAATAAACCCTTTTTGGACTGGATGATAACTGGGGATGATAGTGGATTACCTACGAAACTATCATTAGGACAATAGCATACTGAGAGTCCAGAAAACCTGCTGCTCCACCTCTAAACTGGGTTTCAACCTCAATAGAGGAATGTTTGGAACACTGAAAGCGACACATTACGAGCTTTTAAAAACTACACAAAAACTCAATATGGATGGATATAAAAAAATGGATGATATAAACAAAACAGTCAATGAAAAAAGCTTGGTGATGTTCAACAGGAAACACATCAAACTGCATTATGATAACAACAGACTTCATGCTGATTTGGTGACTGGCCAGAAAATTACAGAACGATCCTTGGAAATTCTGCCTCATTCACCATTCTCCCCAGAATGGGCACCCTCCGATTATCAACTATTTCTCACCTTGCAAAATTTTTTGAAGAGGGAAAAATTCAAAACTGAAGGAGATATCAGCCAAGCACTACTTGAGCTCTTTGCCTCCAAAGACAAGACATTTTTAATAAATGGCAGCTACAAATTTATCTACAATCACTTTAACCGTCAAGCTCGCAAGAGGTCACAAGTAACAAAAAAGTTATAGTGTTCAACAAATATTATTAAAGATATGAAAATTTTATTATTTTCTTTCATTTCCCAAATGAACATGTTCCAGTAGACATTATATATACGTACATATATTCTCAGGAATATTTCTATTGCGCAGTTTGATGCAGTAAGAAAAACAATTTTTCATATTAATGTCATATTTACAGAATGTCCCATATCATATATTTAAGGGGGAAAATATCAATAGTACATCACCTTATACTTAAGCTCATATCTTTGGTAATAACCAAAGATAGAAGAAACAATTATGAATATACATGAAGCACAAATGTAATGTAGGCGACAAATATCTTTTAATCAAAATTTTAAAAGTGATAAACAAAACATACTCAAAGATCTCTAAAACATTTCTAAACTAATAAATAGAATATAAAGCAACAAGAATAATCACAAAATAAGGAACTGAATAATGTAACAAAAACGTAAGAATAGTCACATTCTCCAATCAAGTAAATTTAATCCTGTAAAAGCAACTAGCATTTCAAGTTTTCCTCACTATTACTCATATCAGTATTATTCATATTATTACGTGCATAAAAGTTTGTAATGGATTGAATGCATACAGAACCGACGACAGCTTGATGAAATTTATTTTACCAAAAGAAACATTTCACAGTTCTGGAACTTTCCACAAAATATACTTGTGCAGCTCTTCTCAGTATGACAGACACATTCAATACTTACCACTTCAGACTACTAAGAACATTAAACACAACACAGCGCAAAGTGCCCGGTAAAGAGCAAAGCTCGCACGGATATATCACAATACTCTGAACTAAAAACTGGGAACTGATGCTCACTACGGCCTCTTGTAGTTTTCTCCTGGCCACCAAGAAATCTCCAGTACCTTCCATTTCTAGAAATTTCTGGAAAGCATATATACCTTAACTTAAATATAAAGGCATATACAGCTTAACTTAAATAGCAAGGAGGGCTGGATGCAGTTGCAGTTACATATAAGGATCAGTTACATTACAATTATAGTTATACAGGGACTGAACCAAAATGCTGCCAAGTTTGGTCACTTTTGGCAATTTCATGCCAAATATGGGGACAGAAATTAGTCACCAAACCACTGGCAGCTTAGCAAGATAATCGTTTACCTGAACGTTAAATAGAGGTAAAGTCTTACCTCTATTTTTTTACCTCTCTTATTTATCTTAGAGATAAAGTAAGAGATTTAGCTCTGCCAGAAAAATACCTTATTTGAAGCTTATTTTTCTGGCAGAGCTAAATCTCTTTAGACTTTTCATGTTACATACATTTGTTTGTAGTATCTTTTAAACATAACTTCACTAAAATTACTTACATACATACAAAATTCCTAATAACATTTTATATTAAAGGTACTCCCTTCTGTATTCTTTATTTCAAGAAATATTATTGGGCTCTTAAAACTAAAAATTAAACTATTAAAATTAAGGATAATTTATTACAAAATCAAAACCATATACACAATCTGTTTAAAAAAGACAACTTTAAACATGAGATAATTACCACTCCAGCAAGATGCTCCAAGACTTCCTTCTCTTCCTTCGAGCGTACAGTTTGAATTCTAAACGAAATTAAATGTTATTACTCGATTACAAATTTTAATACCGCAGAATATTCATTTCAGAAATAAATAGATCAAAATGTCTAAAACTGAAGCAATTTCAGTTTTAGACATTTTGATCTAACTAAGTGTGACAGGAATTTGAACTTAGTATTTACTGGACTAACAATTTGATTTAAAAGCATTTTGAAATGCAAGAAATTCCTTTTAACTTTTAGTTTTTCTTTAAATATTTTTCATTTCCTTTTAAATGCCTAACTGGATCACCATACCCTTTTCTAACAAACTGAGAAATATTTACACCCTTTGTCTTTTAAAACTTAAAATTACATTTTAAAATTTTATGACTTTGAAATATAACAGGTAAGTCACATTTTATAAAGTTTCATTAATTAAGATGACATAATAAATATTTATGTATATTCATGTTTGTTTTCATTGTAAAATTCAGATCATCAGCTTTTTTTCTGTTAATAAGGCAACAGTCACCAAATGTAATAGACTGTTTATACTGCCTTATGAAACCTATTTTGTATTTATTCTGAATTTAATAAAGAAGTCATTCTTTTCACAAAAGCTTTGTGCATTCACAAGGCTGCTGCCATTTAGTTAAATTTTGCAGAAGCATTTATGGTTGGCATGAAGTGATATCCAATTAACAGAAAAATATTGTTTAAAAATTTAGCATGATTACTCCAACACAGCATCCAAAAATTATCTTTTTAATTTTTTTAAAAATTCATACTTTATATTGTATTTTGAATTCACCCCTCCCCTTTTCTATGCTTTTAACTGAAAATATGTTAAGGGAAAAAATAAATCTCATAAAGAACACAACATCAAACATTTAGTTAATGAAATTGTAAAGCTAACAAAATGCCTTTTGTATTATTATTATTTCTTCAGCATTTTCAACAGTAATTTAAAAAAAAAGTTCTTTTGGTACTCACGTAACTGTCCTTGGTTGAGGCTGCCCAGATGCTGGCACAGTAAGAGTATATATATCTAAAGCCTGAAGTGCATATTTAATAAGTCTTATAAAAACTAAAGTTTCTTTAGGCTGAAACTGTTTATTCTGCATAGGAACATTATTTTCTGAAAGACAAATAAATACTTATTGCCAGATAAAGTATGAATGCACATTTATTTTAAATGGCAATATACAAGATGTTTCTAAAGTTCCAAGAAATTTGTAATAAAAAATATTGCCCAATCAACATAATTATTATGCATGAACAATTAATTGCAGACATATTTAATTAAGACACTTTATACTGTTCTGGTAAGTACAGCAATATTTTTATATTGGAAAAGATTTTTTAAGTTAAACAAAACACAATAAGGTAAATATGAGAATGGAATGTCTTGAAGTGATTTCTAGAAGAAACTGGCCTATTACCATCACACATGAGCATAACCATAAAGAGCCATCCTGTTCCACTGCTGGATGGAAAATCAAATTCAGGATGAAATACCATTGTTTCCTGGCTATAACCACTTGGTCACTGTCCAGGTGATGCTTTTTATCTCAAAAAAACTGTTCTAATATAAATACGTTTAAACAGTAAATACACAAATTTCTCCCAGAAAAAGGGCTATCAGTTTCATCAGAAATAATTGCTAGTAAAAAATAAAAATTTTCAATATAACATAAGTGAAAGCTACCAGAATAAACAAATTAAAGCAAAATTGTCTCCTCAGATTTTATGAACCATCCTTCATATTTTACAACATATTATTATTACAACAGTAACATATATTTACAACATTCTTACAAAAAACTTCTTTTTAAATAATAAACTTTTAAAATTTTTAATCCACTTAATTTGAATGAACATTACACTAACTATCAACTAACTGAAGACAGCAGACACACTTGCATCAGCCTATGCTTTCATTTATTCAGCTTTTATGTTTACCTTTTTTCAATCCAAAGAATTCAAATATGGAAGAAGTGCTCAAAAAATAAGTATTAGGTCCAATAAATGAAAACAATTATATATCAATACATGAAAAGTTAAATTCCATTGTATAAAAAGCATAGAAAGTATGCAACATATCACAATCAAATTCTAATTTAATAAATATGGGTTAAATGATTTTTCATGATTCAACTATCTCCTTCCCATTTTCTCATTAAACAGAAAACAAAGAATGAATTTTTTTTTAAAGAATTTCATTTGGAGGAGTGAGCTAATTTAAAAGCTATTGCTAAGTTGCATATAAGCCTAACATTTACGTGTTCCTAAAAGCTAATATTGAAATATACAATTTAAAAAAATATTTATTTACTTATAAAATCATAAATTGCAATGATTTTCTTATTAGGCAAACATGATTGAGAAGAAAAAAATTCAACGATACTCTACATTAATAAATAAATTAGAATTCTACCGTACTTTTCACTGGCTTTTTGACAAAAATTGTTTTGCATTTTATTGCAAAAATAATAAAACATTTAGTTTGAAACAAATTAAACTATTGTTAAATTTATCCCCTTTAACAGCGAGTTCAGTATATATAATATAAACAGTGAGTTATCCCTTTTAGCAGCCTCATGAGCAATGTGCAGCGAGTGCATCAATGCTTATTTTTCCCTTTTCTTGCCCTTCCCAGAAAAAAACCAATTCTGAAAAAAGCAGTGGCTCTATTGCTAACAGTGAAAAAGAAATTGAAATCATGTTTTCAGAGGGTCTTTCTTAGAGACCATAAAAAATTTATAATGAACTATCAAGTCCAAAGAGTACTTGATGCTTTCTAAAAAATTTGTAAAAAAGTTTAGAGAATGAAATCTTTTAAACAAATACAAAACTTTCATACCAAATTCCCTTTTTAAACAACAAAATTCTGCAATTTTTTTTTAAATTCTATCATTGAACTTCATATATAAAATATACTAATTAAAGAAAAAATCTTTATCGGCATAATATGTATAAACTTTCAATTTCATTGCATACTTTTTGTATTTATTTTAGAACTTTATTGATTTCAGTTTGATGAATTTTATCACTGACATACAATAATTTTCAAATCTGGATTTCGCAGAAGTAACCCCCCCCAAAAAAAAAACTTGCTGGACAATAGGGGTGTAATTTATTGATTCAGTAAGTACACTGACCATTGAGAAATTTTCATATTGTAGTTTTCTGTCTGAACTATCCTAAAAATGCAGTGGACCCCCTTCCTCCCCTCCAAAAAACAGAACCGCTTTAAAATGATATGATATAAAAATTATTAATTCATAAAATGAGTTATGCTTTCTGTTCAATTCTGAAATTTCTCACCAAATTACTGCTTTTCTTGTATGAACTACATAACAAAACAGGGACTGTAGACATAAACATTTTACAATAGTGCATTAGAGTTAAACTATACTCATGACATTCCACTATGGAATATCAAACAGAAAAATTGCCAAATTGACTGAATGTTACACAAAGGAAATATTTATGGCAATACATACAAAAAATGTGCCAGAATCTAAGGGTAGACATTCTAAACTACCTTAAAAAAAAAAAGTTTTTCTGAGAATTAAAATGGGAACCATTTTTGTTTACCAAAATGCTTCACAAAGAACCTAATTTAATGCAAATGATAAAAAAAATTCAATGCACAATAATGAACAAAAAGATGCATTCACAAGGTCCACGGAACATCCAGTTAAAAATAAATAAGAAAGTGCACGTATTTTGTCAGAGTGCCTGATGTCAAAAACGAATTTGAAAAATTAATAAAATAGTGGAGAAATATATTCCGGAATGATAAACCAAACATAAATTTGTTTGGTATGGATGTAAAACAATTTGTTCCCTAAAGACCAGCAATAAAATCAAAATACATATGATACATATATATGTACTAAGTTATATATGCCACATACGTCAGTCTATATAAGGTAAATACATCAATCTTATATCGCAGAGTTGTTTTGTCACGAGCTCAATTTTTCACAGGCAGTGTTACCAAGAGCAACTATGAACAAGATTATTATCTAAAGTATTCAACAAAGCTGGCAAATCAAATAAAAGAAGACTGATATTCTGCCTCAGCCAAAAGACTTAAACCAATCAACAACATTGGGCATGAATTAAAATAAAAAATAAAACAAAACCACGAATAAATTTTAAGGATCTGAGAACTGTCCAAGATGCATGGCATTCTATTCCTGTTGCAAATGTCATTTTCATCAATTCCATACCATGCAGAATTACTGAAGCTCTTAAAGTATTTGCAACTAAATATTAATAGTGAAGTTAAAATTTCTGTAATAAAGCTTTTTGCTTTCGATAATTTTTTATTTTTTGATCTAATATGTTTTTGGAATAGTTTAAAGGGGGGGGAGGAACTTAAGATACAAAAACAAGCCAATAACTGGTACTTACAGAAACAGAAAATTTATCTCTAGAGCCTTAAGCAGAGGTTCTCAACCTTTCTTGCCCCATGCACTCCTTTCACCATTGCTAGATCATTCCCCCTCCTTTCAATACTCGAAAAAAATATATATATATTACCCAGATTTAGATGATTTTTCGGTGTGTTTTATAAATTAAACAACAAAGTACGTAGAAAATGTTCATAATGACCAAAATTTGAATAAAATAGTTTTTTATATTTATAAACTAAAATTTAACACGTAGCCCCCCCCCCAAAATTACCAGACTGACTGCATTCCCATCCTGAATCTACAAAATCCCCCCTTGAGAGTACACACAAATCCTGAATTAAAAACTTGGTCATTATTCCTAAATTTATTAAAAAAATAAAAGGTTATTTTATTCATTTGCCATAGCCATATATTAAACTCTTCATTCACCTATAGTTTTCCATCAGATCTAGATTTCAAAAACTACATGTAGCATAAAATATAATTTTTTCTTTTATCTTACATAATTATTATACTAAAAGAAAATAAATCAGTTTCAGAATTGTCAGAAAAAATTTCACTTACTGTTAAACAAACAAATAAAAACACTAATTATATATTTTCAAATGACAATTAATAACAAAATATTTGAACTAATAACCTGTTCAGTATATATAATATAAAATATGAGAAATAAAAACTTCAATTACCTCCAGGAACTTTACAAGCTGTAATGCCCCATGTAACTGTTTTTACACCGCAGACAAGAGTTTTGACGAGACCCCTACAGTCACTTACACTATAATTTGCTGCCTGAGATGCAGGAAACCCAAATTTTGTCTAACAAAGTACATTACAGTAAGTTTTTCAAAAAATAAATGATTTTAAAGCAACAATTTTACAAAAAAATTTTAAATTTATAAAATACCTTTTCCTCCCTGCTGTCTAACAAACCACCAACTGGGAATGTGCTTTTTGGCTCTTCTCTTTGCTCAGTTTTCACTTCAGTCGCACCTGGATGGCTGACATTTGGTGGAATGTTAGTATGCTGCACTGCTTGCAGCAATACCGGTATGGCAGTAGCAGTAATCTGCTGTGCTTGACTGTTGAGGAGGAAACTGATTATAAACTGTGAATTGCATATGGATATAAAGCAACAATATATTTTAATTTATGAATCAATTTAAAATAATAATATCAATAATTAGTTCATCATTTAAATTCTAGAACTGTGTGTTCTAAAGAAAAGTTTAAAACTTTTGTTGAGATATTATGGTTATGCATTGATAAACTTTGCAAGCAAATATCAGAATACTTATCCTCCTCCTCCAAGAAAGTGAATTTTTAAGCAAAAACTAACATATATATGTAATATTTTGGTGGGTAGGCACAGGAATGGCTAAGCTTGGCTAAGAACTAAATCAGAGCCCGGGTGGTGTTGTGGCTGAGTAGAAGGTTGCAAAATGACGACACAGATGGACTTAGCCTTTTAGTTCCACATCTTTATAAAATACTCACTGCAGATAATTTTCTCCTTTAGATGAAACTTTCCAAGTTATATATTCAATAATGATTTAAACTAAGTAAGCTTCAATTTAGGCTTTCTACAACATAGCTTGTTCTAACAAAGGGAAGAAGAATGGGAAGAGCAACAAGGGTCGTGTACATACTGATCATGCCACTCTATTCGGCTTAAAAAATATACAATATCCTACAGGTAGATTGTTTAGATGGTCTTTAAATTTATCTATCTATGACTTTGATATTAAATATAACAAAGGGTCCACTAATATTGAAGCTGATATGTTATTTAGGAATCCTATTTGCCAACATTTAAGTTTGCAAGTTAATTTATTATCATTAGAAGAAATTAAGAAGTATCAAAATCTAGATAATGTTACTAATCCTAAGTATCACAAAATTAATGATGTGTTAATTATTAAGCAACAAGGTTTAAGTAAGACTGTAGTACCAGCGTCTCTTCGTGCTAAATTACTTGAAAAAGCTCATATTCAGTTTGGTCATAGTGGCATGTCCTCAAAGCTAAATTTATTATCCCCTCAATATTATTGGCCAGGAACTGTAAAAGATGTTAGAAATTATTGTAAACACTGTGAAGTATGTCAATTTAATAAGAAATCTAAATGAAAGACATTTGGTTTAATGCAAAATTTGCCATCTGTTAGTGTACCTTTTGAAATATTATCTATTGATACTGTCGATGGTTTAAATTATTATAATTCTACTGAGAAATATATTCACAGTATTATTTATCATGCTACTCATATATGGACTTTTGCTTGTAAAAGTATAACTACTGATACTTACATAAACTGTTTAACACAAATTTTTCAAATTCAAGTACCAAAGAAAATTTTAAGTGACAGAAATGCTGCTTTTACATTTCCAAAATGTAAGCACTTTTTGGGGAATCAAAATGTAAAACAATTATTAAATACTGCGATTAGACCCGAAACTAATGGTAAAGTTGAACGTGTTAATAAAACAATTATAACTAGATAAAATGTAAACTAAATTCTTATCAAGGTAATATTGCGTGGACAAAATTATTACCCCAAGTTACTGAAAAATGTAACACTCTTCATTCTGTAACAAAATTCCCATCATCACATTTAATGTATGGAAAATTACCTTATGATTCCTTACTTCAAAATCAAGAACTATATCCTCCAATAGAAGAAGCTAAAAAAAATGCTCAAAAAAGGTCTGATGATTATCGTAATGTAAAGAAAGAAAGATATGATACTCAGTATAAACGTAGTAATTTTAAAATAGATGATTTAGTAATGTATGAAGAATTTCAATATCCCAATACCTGTAAAACTCCTCCTTTTTCAGGCCCTTACAAAATTTTGAAACAGTATTCTGAAGCTACTTTTGAAATTGATAAACCTAATCCTCTAACAAAAAAGAAATTAGAAATTGTTCATTCAACCAGACTAAGACCTTTTAATTCAATAAGTGAATTTAAATTAACTGTTAGAAATAGTAGAATTCCTATCTCTGTCTCAAATTAATTTATTTTAAATTTTTCAAAATTCTCCATGAAAATTTTTCCTGATTATTATAATTAATACCTAATCTAGACTTTAAACCTGATTATAACCAATTATTTTTACCGATCTTGACCTTTCCCAGTCTGGCTCCTTTCTTATTCTTCCCAGAGCTTTTCCATTCAAAATTTGTTGTGTATGTCCCCTATAAGCCCAGAAGATGAGAAGAGAAAAAACTCTACCAACACATTTTGAAAATCTGGATTTTATACCAGATGTTCATTCAAAGACGAATATTTTATTCTTTTTTCCGACACTAGGTTTTACACTAAGTGTATTACTCCTTGCAGCCTTTCTTTAGAGAGGAAGCAAGAAGTGATAGCACATGTCCGCTATCCTCCCCAGGTAATATTCCTAACACCCCCTCAAAATTTATTTTTTCTTTTTTTCTTTCATTGTTAGGAGCTTCAACTATGGCCAAGAAACTGGTTTGGGTTTTTGCACACTTCCCATACCAGCCACGATCTTCTGACCATAGTTTAGAGCAAAAGGGCTACCACAAACACACACACACATAACACATATAATTTCACATAATTTTAGATAACAAAAATTTTCTTTACTTTTCTTTCCTACATAATTCTGTAACAAAATTTTCTTTTCTTTCTTACTGTAGGGTAATGTTAATTTCTAGCTTGCAAAATTCTAAAAAAGACTAACTTCATCACACAAGTTATTGCCTCAAATTTTAACTTTGTAGGATTTCGTATTTTTAGTCCAACGGGGCTTTGCCCCTGAAGGACTATTGTTTTAGTTTTGCGGTTTTGCGTCGAAAACATTAAAAGTCTGAATCACTTTTCAAACTGTTGCCACAAAATATTGCAGCCCTGTACTATAAAGATATTAAATAAGGATGAATCTGTATAAATGTATGTATATTTCTCCAAATGTGATAAAACAACGGTACATAGAGCCATCCAAATTTGAATAACGTACATTTCCAACAGAATATGCACATCTGGAAACCCGAATTTGGAATTTCTTTTATTATCTATTTCCTATTTTGTAAAACTTTTTTTTGCACATGAATTTTTGATGAACAAACTCAAATGATTTAGAAGCGAACGATGGTAACACTCTACCGGGGGGGGGGACATTTTTATCTAAAGCACGCGGAACTGTGTATGAGAAATTCTAACAATATACTCATTTTAAAATTTTTTGCAATACTGCTCTTGAACTGAATTTTATGGTTCAAGTGCGAAGAACATGATATTTAATAAATAAAGGTAACACACAAAATGTTAAAAAACACGCCTTTGGATGCAATTTAAAATCTGAAACGCTTCAGACTTTTTTTTTCTTTAACATTTTCATTTAATTCATTTAAAAAGATTTTTTTTTTTTCTTTTCACAAAACACGTTGATACAATGTTCAATGCCAAAAACCAGTTCCCTTTTATTAGGCAACAGAGGTTTTTGATATTTTGTACTTCAGCACCCCCCAAGCACCAGCAAATTAATCATGCTGATTTGTTGGAGAGGACATGTAAAAAAATTAACTCAAGGTGTTATTTGTCTTATCAAATACTTGCATCATATTGTTAGAGATTTATATCGAATTGTTTTCTTAAGGTATTATATCATAACGTTTAGTATTGAATTTTTATACTTCTTTAAAGTATGCCAATGTATTGTTAATTTCCTACAATAAGAAGAATGAATGCAATTAGTACATTACTCATAAATTGTATGTTCTAATTTTTATATAAAAAGATGTTCCCCATCGAGAGACTTAAAAAAACATTTCATTTGACTTCAACTATTATTGTGAAAGGTCTCTGAAACAAAAATTTAATTTTTCAATAGACATTCTGAAGAGAACTGAGGAGTTTTATGTTTCTAATTTATTATTTGGTATTATTCTTACATATATTACTGTCTTATAGTTCTAAATTAGATGTTTAGTTATAAATTATATGTTTATTTATAAATAATAGGTTCCATTATAAAATTATATAATTACGCCTTTTCTAATTATATGAGAAAAATCATGAGTTATGACAACCCATAGTTCAAGCTATGTCCTGGATGTTTTTTCGTTTTTCCTCATATTCTAAATATTTCTTGCTTCACTAATGTACTCTTTGCTCTCCCGGCCTCTCATTTTGAAAGGGAGGGGAAGATGCAAAATATAAATATATATATATATGATGGCTTTGCCCTACGCGAACAGGAACCTATATTTAACTTTCCACAATTTCAGGGTCTTCATTCTACACCAGAACTTTTGAGAACATTCTGACATGTTATATAACTGCTAGTATGAGTATGTGCCATGTTTTGTCAAGATGGCTTTCTTCTATCACTGCTAAACGACCTGCTGCTGCTCTTACCATTCTTCTTCTCTTTGTTAGAACAAGTTATAATGTAGAAAGCCTACATTGAATCTTACTTAATTTAAATCATTACTGAATATGTAACTTGGAGAATTTCATCTAAAGGAAAAAATAATCTGTGGTGAGAATTAAATAAAGATGTGGAATTAAAAAGCTAAGTCCGTCTTTGTTGTCATTTTACAGCCTTCTACTCAGCCACAATGCCCGGACTCTGATGAAGTTCTTCGCAAAGTTTTATCATTCCTGTACCTACCCGCCAAAATATTACATATATATGAATATTTTGAAGCAATACACACAGAGAAACACATAACATAAAAAATAGAAAATTATAGAAATAATATTTTTAACATAACAGTATCTTTTTTTCCCTTTTGCTAAAATGCAATTCAAAAGCTATGCTTTATATATTACTGCAACAACCACAGTAAAATTTTCAGAATACACCAAACTTTGGCAACAAAGCTCATGACAAACAAGGAACATTGCCATTTTCTAACAGTTTATAATGATACATTTTGTCTCAAATTTAAAGGATCTCCTGGTGCAAATCACCTACATCACACCTTGGAACCTAATCACCTTGGAACACATTGCTGTGAAATTTTAGCAACACATACAATAATTTGCTACAAAATCACTAAAGGGGAAAATTATTTCAAATCTATAAGATGATTGCCCCAAAATTTCTACCAGAACAAAAGAAACTAAAACTCACTAGTAAATTAAGTTCTTTGATTGGTTTTCAGGACAAATACCTAATTAAAGTGTAAGAATTTAAGAAGTATAAGAACATATACACGTAATAAATAATTTTTTGAAATTATAACTCATCATATTTTCCTTTTCTGTAAAAGATCATCAAACTGTGCCAAGACGGTTGCAGTAATACACAAGTACCTACAGGATTTAGTATGCCATTTAAATCTCAAAATCAAAGTATTCAAAAATTTCTAAAATGAAAAACAAGGAATTAAAAATATTTTGTTTTAATGTTAGTTTTCTAAAGTGAATATTCTCATTATTTTAATGGTAGGGTAATAACAGTGCATTTATTACAAAAACTGTCATGAAATATGTAAATTACTGAATCAAAAATTTTTGACTTCAAACTATGTTAACCATTTGACTGCAACTAAAAAAAAAATTTTTTTTACCCTGTTTTCTATCCAAGTGAATAAAATATAGCATAAATAAGGTATAAATTTAGCATTTGGGATTATTTTGACAAACTGTCTTCGAGCCAAAGGCTAAAAACACATATGTCCTACCCATAGTTAATGGTGGGATACATATGTCCCACACTTAGTGATCAACTTACTATAAGCACACCTATTATTCTGGACAACTTTATTATATGAAATAGATTTTGCATCATATGGTACATGGTAAAGCATTCTTTGCATAACCCAACATTACACATTGGGCAGCACACATTTGTTTTTTTCTCTATGCTCATTTGTGTACGAAAACAGTGGCATCTTGATTTCCCAAATATTGGAAGATGATCCCCAACATTCAGAAGATTCTAAGCACTTTTTAACGCAGCAGTAATTTTTAAACTCTTAGTGAGATATACACTGGTGTGCAAAAATTAAGGATGAAGTCGAAAAATTAGCATATCAGCTAAATGAAGAGGCAGAGCGGACAGAAAGACCAATCAGGAGATTAAGTAAGGTGATGTACGGTAGCACATGCGCAGATATGCAGGTAGACGTAATGGGGTAGTGTCCGAGTAGTATAAAGCATGATGTCGGTGTAAGATCAGTATTTCTGGCAAAGAGATTGCACGCCGTATAGCAGTTAAAATCACACCGAGTTGCTGCCTCAGAGAGAAATGGCGAATAATCAATTTGTTAGACGACATCTGGATGCTTTTACCCGAGGTCGAATCATTGGGAAGTTGGAGGAAGGCCGCAGTGTGACAAGTGTGGCTGCAGAGTTCGGAATTGCTCACGGCATCGTTTCACGACTTTGGAGACAATTTCAAACTACAGGAACAGCTATCCGGGGGTTTAGTACTGGTCGTCCACGAGGAACCACACCTACAGATGACCGGTATATTGCCTTACAGGCCAGAAGAAACAGGCGGCAGACAGCTGGAGAAATCGCTAGACACACGACACAGGCGACCGATATCGCGTTTTACCATGGCCAGAAGACTGCACGGTGGTGGTCTGTTTGCACGACGCCCTGTACGGTGTGTACCTGTAACGCCTGCCCATCGGAGAAGGCGTTCTCTGTGGTGCCGAGAACACCGGAATTGGAGAGACAATGAATGGGGACGAGTACTCTTTACAGATGACAGCAGATTTAGTCTGAGTTGCGATTCTAGACACATACACATCTGGACAGAGCGGGGAACACGCAATAACTCCTTCAACATTATCAAAAGGGACTTTTTGGAGATTGCGGAGTTCTCGTTCGAGCAGACATAATGCTTGGTAGCTGGACCCACCTTCCTATCTCCCAAGGAGGTTCGTCACCTGAGACTGCTATTGTAACGAGGTTCTTCTTCCTTACATGCGTCTTTTGACAAGGGCTATGGGTCCTCAGTTCCTCTTCATGGACGATAACGCTCCACCTCATCGCACAGTTACTGTCAAAGAACTGTTGGAGAGTGAAGATATTGAACGCATGGATTGGTTGGCAAGGTCTCTGGATCTAAATCCTGTCAAGCATGTACGGAACTTACTAGGGAGACCCGTGGCAGCACGTAACTTATCGCTAGTAACGATTCCGAAACTGCGATTGGTGTTACAAGAGGAACGAGCTGCAGTGTCTCAACAGCTCATTAACAACCACATATCCAGCATGCACAAATGATGTGAAACCTGCCTAGCAGTCAGGGGAGATCATATCCCCTATTAAAGACCGGAAGTTTCTTGCTGGACACCCATCACAGGGATGTTTCGGCTTTCAGTCGCATTGCGCTCCATGCTACTTTTTCAATAAAGCTTCTTTTTATCCCTCTGATTTCTCTTTTAGTAAAAGCTGCTTACATTACTCATGTCCTTACGTATTGGGGACCTTACGGTATTAAATGTGTCGATTTGGAAAGCTTTTGTACAAAGTTATATTGAAAAAACCGTCTCGTCCTTAATTTTTGCACACCAGTGTATATGTTCCGTAGTAGTCAAAGGGTTAAAATCACCAAGCTGCCAAACATGGAGATGACAGAAGAATTCACACTCCAAAAAGGCAAGAATTTATTTTTCAAGTCAGTATACACACACACACACAAAAAAAAAAAAAAAATCCCCCAGACCATAAAGGTTTAAAGTAGGCTTATCATAAGTATTATCAACTTCTAAAAGCAAACAAGAAATTTTACTAATTATTATCTACAACAATCTCATAGCTTTGTATAATTTTGTGGATTTTAAAAGCAAACAGTTTTTGTTGAATATTAAATGAAGAATGCAAGTACACGAGTAAAAGAAAAAGAGTTGTGTGTTGTTGAAATGACAGCATCTGATGGAATTAAAAACTCTGTGTGTGTATTTGTGTACTTAAAGCTTAAAATGGGTAATGTTAGCAAAAATGAAATCCTTATTTTCAAGAACCTACAGTTTTTACTTTAATAACTACTATCCGAGTTTATTTAACAAAGAATGAGAAGAAATACAGTCAGCATAGAATCCAGAATAAATTGAGAAAAGTTTATTCCCCTCCTCAGAAAAAGAAAACATCTTTGAGAAATTTGAGCAAATACAAAAGTCTGTAAACCTTTTGAATTTTTATCATACAAAAGTTATCCTTATTTGCTTAACTGATTCAATAATAATCAAATCTTCGTAAGAAGTTCAGCTAATGCATATAGCAGACAAAAACATTTCAAATCAAATAAAATATTACACGGAAAATTATGTTGAAAATCACTAGGAGTGGGGGAAAGGAATTTGCACAATTAAAGTTTCATTAGATCTATACAATTTATTTATTGTTCAGAAACATGCTAATAGTCTAACAGGAAGTACATACATCAAAACTGAAAGAAAAACAAAACAACTCAGAAGTGTGACTAAGATTCTAAAAATTTGACTTCTTGTAATAATATTTCATAAACTCAGTGTTCAGAAAAATAAGGAAATGTTTTTTCAACGTTACTCCATTCACTTTTTTATTACATTCAATTAACATTATTATTATAATTTCTGTTATTCTGTTAATTATGACAGCATGTTATATAGTGGACATCATATATATCCACACAAAAAGAATATAAATACTTACTTACATATATATAAAAATAATTTTAACCCTTTATTGCATTTATTTGTGTAAAATGAAATTTATTAAAACACCAATGTTCCTTGCACTTTATAGGGAATACGAAAAGAAAATCTATTTAAGATCTAGCTCCTACGAACTGATTTACTTTGCATTATTTCAACTAACAATACAAAATTAAAACCTAGGTTCGGTTTATTCTGATTATGGCAAAGCATGCTAGGGATATCTGCCAAGCAAACGGCTGACATTTTGCAGAACTTTCAAAAGGGAACTGGCTGATATAAAAACTGAAAAATTCAGTGGTTTACCAAGAGATGTGATGAAAAACTAGGAAAACTGGCAACTATACATATATATAACTAATTAAATTTGCCAATTTTGGACTTGAAATGCCTAATATTTGTGCAGGCTACTAAGTAAGAAATCTTAAAGGTATTTATTATAGTTTCTGTATTATCTCCTTGGAAAAGAACTTATGAAGATAAATAATGAACTGTATTAAGATACTGAAAGTACAAAAATTCATTAGAAGTAAAAATTGAAACAATTATTTTCATTAATTGGAAATTAACTGACTTTTCAAGGGGGAACAAAATCAGTTTCCAATTAATTCACAACAATTAACAGAAGCCAACGTGTTTTGTTTTCTTATGCAAGAACTAGTTATAAAAACCAAATCAAGTCTAAAAAGGCAGCCAAAACTGATTCATAGTTTAGGTCAAGAACAAAACTTAAGTATATATTAAAGTAAAGATTTAAATATTTTTGCAACAGAAGACCATTTCCCGACATATCTGCTGTTTCTGATAGTTAATCAATTCAAAAATAAAATAAACATAAATGTAAGATAACAAGGGTATAAAAATAAAAATGTGTCTTTGAAATCAACAAAACAGTGCATGAATAAGGTCAGAAATGAAGTCAATTTAATTTGCATGTTTGTTAAATTTAAGTGGACAGCAAAATCGCAGTGTAGTTCGATGACTTACACTTTTATTTTTATTTCTAATTATTATTATTATTATGTTACTTAGCAAAACAATCTTAAATATTTTTCTCTGATTCATTTCTTCATGTTAAGTATGTCAACCTCTACAGAATTATTTTTTTAATTCAGAATTTAAGTACTCCATAATTTGAGGAAACTGTCATTAACTGACTACAAACTATTCCACAACAGAAGAAGTTTTTACCACACTGTGGGGTTAAACAATGTTCAGAACTCTAAAGTAAACAGTGGAAAAGAATTCTTATTAACTATTGCAGGGCTGCTATAGAATTCTAACACCAGCATTAACTAAAGCAGGAAGTCAAACTGGCAACCCAGCTGCATGTGGCCCCTAAAGCAATTTTACATGGTGCATAAATACTTTTCCCATAAATTAATTAGTATTATTATGACATTAATTGTCATGACAAGAATCTGAAGAAAACATTTACAGTTTTAATGATCTGAAGCCCAATTTTACATTGCTATTACAATCAAACATCAGTATTGCTCCAGAAAATCTACAGATGGAGGTAACTGATTTACATTGGGATATAAATATTATTTACAGATTTAAAGATGGAGTTTTGATTAACTTTAGCTTGCATTTATCAAAAGATAAAATACCTGCAATTTTGAGTTTTTGCAATAAGAATAATCCCTTTGACTGGGAGTACATTTAAATACAGTTTCTTATGGAGATGGAAATTAATAATAGATGATAAAAATTAATATCAGATTGACAGTTGAGCACCCACAACCTGTAATGAAGATAGTTTCTAGTAGTTTTTTTTTTCCAAGTTTACAAGCTCATGAAATTCAAATGCCATCAGGTGGTACAGCTAAAAGTTATAGTAAGAAATAAAGAAGTTTGTAATTATTTACATACAGATATAGGTATCTTTTCTGTGTCTGTAGAAGAAACATATAATTAATAAAAGAAAGATAGGTTATCATTTATTCTCCAGTTTTGTTCCATTTCAAAATATTTCATAATTTGTTTATTTTTAGTTCAATGTTATTTATTGATAAATCCAACCTATAAGAATTATTTGAAATAAATGACAGCCTGAAAATTTAATATTTAACTGTCAATATATTTGAATTATATGTAATCAACAAAAGTTTCTTGCAGATATCAACCTTTAGATTTCAAACCAAAAATAAATATAAACTTGAGTTTTTTCCTTTACGTCATTACTACTACTCTTTATTTATGTTTTGATAAATATATAGCAAATCAAATTTAAAAATTTTATTAAACACTTTTTCATTTTGCTAAAAAAAAAAAAAAAAAAAAAAAAAAAAAAAAAAAAAAAAAGCAAGCTTGTCGACTGCTTTTACACTGTGCATTTGACCCTTATGCAATTTGAGTTCGAGACCACTGACTTTTCAGTCACATGATTCAGAACATTCTAGCAGAAACACATAAATTTCTTAAACTTTTACCATCACAAATTAAAAATTAAAATGCACTTACGCTTTTGCCATTAACACAGGAATCTGTAGTTTCGCTATGGTTTTGAATTTAAGAACTAACACCTCAAGCATTCGCATCAATAATTCTCGACCCTGAAAAGAATATTATGAAAATTTATTTTTCAACTAGAGCATAAATTACTATATTTAAATGACAACTAATTTTAAGAGAATTTTTTTTAGATATTAAACTTTACCAAGAATTATTTTATCTATGCAAATATGAGTAGTAAAGTTATATATATGTATATATATATATATATATATATTTGTTTTTTCACATTTTACTTATTCATTTATATATATATATATATATATATATATATATAGTGTGTCCCAGATTTCTTTCCCTGATTACAAATACTCATAAGGCACAAAATATGACACAGACAAATACTTTTTATCTTGAACTGCATGTAACATATGAAAGCTTTGGTTTACATATTTACTGTCATTTTGTTTGCTGAATTACAGTGCTTGTTTGTTGTTGCCATGCTGTCTAAGACTGAGAAAGATGTTGATTGAGGCCATATTTCATTTGAATGGTGGTGTCAACAGATACAGTGTTAGAATCTGGGAGTGCGAGAATTACGACGTTGTGTTTGAGACCATCACAGACAGCTCTAAGCTGAACATGTGGAGTGGTATCATGCACAATAAAATCATAGGATCTTTTCTCTTCACTGAAAAGATGATCACAGCCAATACCTATCTTGATATGTTGTAGTTATTTGTTGTGCCATAGATTCAGGACATTGTGGCCATAATTTTCCAACAAGATGGTGTGCCACCTCATTGAGGGTTAGATGTCCATGCCTATTTGGATGCAACATTTCAGGTAAGATGGATCGTTGGTTCAGAGGGACAGACAAGATCCCACGAATTAGCCAGTTACTTCTCACTGGTACAGATTTTTCAGTTGAAAACCCTATTTTGGAGGGTTGGAGGCTTTTACCACACGTTGCTTTAGTGGTGACTGAATAGTAATACAAGCGAAGAATCACATTAACAATTCAACAGATGTTATTGTTAGAATAGTCACATTCAGAATATGAAATTTCCTTAATAGTCACATTCAGAATACGAAAAGATAGGGTAAATCACATACCGACTATTATGGATGATTACAACCTTAAAGCACTTTAAGATCATAAGAACTTTCTTCTCTTTTACAATCATACTGCATATTGTCATCATCACATACAGCTCATTAGAGGATTTTAGCAAACAATAGGATTTTGCCATTTTCAGCAATAGCTGTTACCATACTTACAATGCAAGCCAGAAAGGAGGAAATAACATTAAAGTGCCTATTCTAATGTAACAGATTACAAGAACCACTTCTCTTAATAATGGCACTAGGAGTTGCATAATGCTTCTCTATTACAATATTTTATACTTCAAAACATTCTTGCAATATTGAGTTTCTATACTCAGACTGTTCCTATAACTTTACTGGTCACAGTTCAGTTTGCAACAGTTTTGGTATCATAAGAACTGTTTATAAAACTGTTGCCAAAACAAACTTTTTACAGAACATTAAAAGTAATTAAATTTCTTAGTAAAATGTCGAATTAAAATCATACACAACAGTGTCAAAGTTTTCTTAATAATGCATGTATCATCAGAGCTTTTACTGATAGTGATACATATGTTCAGTTCAACCATATGTAGTACGTAACCTCTCTAGTGTTTTAGCTTGGCAGTATCACAAGAGTGAAAGCAGAAAATATCTCAACCTATTAAAATGACGAGAGCAAACAGTAAGGGATTAATATCATCTAAAAATAGCTTTTTGTCTTTTATAACCTAATAGACCTGAATTTATAATGTATAATCTTTCACATCAACTGATGGCAGATGCTCAATGAACTCAGTCTCTGACAAAATGTCAGTGTGAGAATCACTAGAAATATTCCTCTCTAACTCTTTAGAAAATGAATCACTGCTCCAATTCATATCACTATTGGCTCATTTACCATTCCTCTGATAAACAATGCTGCTTGCTTTCCATAATAAACTGGAGTAAAGGCTTTCCAAAACAAAAGTAATGCACAGCATAATAGAACCTCACACAGTAACTCTAAAAGACCTTGCATAGGAGCAAAAAAAAAAAAAAAAAAAAAGGGATTCAAAGGCATACAGAAATGCTAATATTATGTGGCCAGTTAAAGACACCAGCTCTGTCTGTTTACATTTCGACCCCTCCCCCCCCAAATACAGCTGACACCAACATTACCCAGAATGTGATCAAATTGAAGGTCAATATCCTAAAACTATATTCAGTTCAAAAGTAACGGTACACTTTTAACTCCTGATTATTACTTAAGAAATATAAATATCCAAAGGAAATGGAAAAACAGTAATGGTTTCCCTTCTATATAAATAATTAATGAAAAAATAATTAACAATATATTTGAATAAACTAAAGAAATATTGCTGATCATTTTAGGAGCTTTCATTTACAGATAATAAAAACTTTTTTTTTAACATGTTAAAAAAAAAAAGCTTACATTCCCATTTTCACGATCAGAACGTGCCCGAATGCATTCAACTAGATTCAGTAGCAATTTACAAGACATTGTCTGAATTGTAGTTACAAGAGATTCATCGTGAACATTTTTTGAAAAAACATTCACAGCTTTGGAGAGATCTTTTAATGGCAAATGCTGTCTCACATGATGCACAAGGTCAGCCAATGTGCTATAAGCAAGAGGCCTGAAATAATAATAAAAAGTATTAAAAAAAGGCTCAAATACTTTAACTGCAAATGCAGCCAATGTTTTTATGTAAACATAAGCATTATTTACAGCTACTTAACACAATATATACACATATAACAGACGTACATTAAGAAGAAGAAGAAAAAAAAATAAATAAAAGAAAGAACGAGTAAAGACGATTTGCAACTGTAAAAATTTTCATACTTCTTCATATTTTAAAACATAAAACTCATTTTAGTAAAACCTGAATTTTGCAAACATATAATTGTACTATGCATATAAAAACGTATATATAAAGTAAACTTGAATATATGACAGAATATAACATATATACTACTTCCAAGAAGTTAAGATGATGCAAGATGCAAATTCTAAGTTTCAAAATACATGCTTCAATTTCAGTAGCTGAAACTCACTTCAGTTGCAGAAGGAAATATGCAACATCAATAGATCTAACAAATTAGTAATTTATTCTTCATGTACATACAAATTAGACACTGACTGAAAATGATGACTTGTAAAATTTCTGAATAGGTGAATTATAACTACTGAAAGAAAAGGCATTGCTTGTATGAAGTGACCACCATAGTCATCTGGCTCCAAACTCATCAAAACGTTTTGAGAATTCTTTAAGTGAGCTAGCTGTTTCTGGCCAAGTAAATCTTCAATTACTTTCAGATAGCTGAAAACCTTATTTGAAGAATGGCAGTTATTGCACTCTAGTGCACTTGAAAGTACAGAAAATTACCGATCAGCTTTCATGAAGGTCACGTAAAGGATTAAAAATTTATTTAACCCTTTACGTGACCTTAATGTAAATTTATTTAACCCTTTACATGGTTTATATAACTGATACAGAGATTTTACAGTCATGAATATATAACCAAATCTCCTAGCTGCCTATGAAGTTTTGAATCAATCAATGCATAACTTTTCCAGGTATGTCGAATTTACTACTTATGCTTAACTTTTCGAAATGTGAAACTGAATTATAACATAGAAATGTCTTTTTGATATGACCCAGTTGATTTACTCTTTTAATTAACAAAATAAATATATCAATTCGAATTGCATACTTCTGATAGAATTTAAAATGTAGCCTGTGCTTTAAATTTGCTTTCACAATGTTAGACCTTGCATTTTTAATGTACTCCCCTCATTAAATTTTCTTTCATAAAATTCTCTAGCTTATTTTGAACAAATTTATACTTTAAAACAAATGTTTAGTATTATATGTAAGGAACTTTCCGATGTATGAAGTGCAAGTTAACTTGTATATAAATTATTATGTACATTCTAAGACTAATATATTTGTAATTTCTGAAATTATTGGAAAAATCAAATTTTTATTCTTTACAATCGTATAATAAATATTGCCAGCACATACAATTTAATTTTTAAAATGGTATTTAATTCAGAAAAGAATTTAAATACACTACTTTGAAATTACTTAAAATGCAACTCCAGCAAATCTGATTTCATATTTCACTACCTATTTCAAAAAGTAGTAATTTTTCAGTAAAATCCCTTGAATTACATTTATAAATTCTATCAGACTAATATCTTTTTCTTTTAATGTCCCAGAAATTTGACATAACAGTTCTTCAATATGATCCCATTTCTAAAATGTTGAGTTTTGGATATGCCATACAGAGATACCTTGGAACATTTTTTGCTTATTGAAACTCAAATTTTATTAAATGCTCAAAGATAAAAGGTTTTAATCTTATGTGAAAATAAAATTTTCTTTCTCAAATACTTCCATTAGACTAATTACAAAGCACCCTCCATTCCATAATAATGCTGTTTGACATATAATAATAATTAATAAAAATGAATATTTACAATAAACTTCTTTTCATCTTAATATTACAGCCAAAATGTTTATCACTTTTGTCATATTCCTTGCTATTGTTCTTTTACTTGCAATAGAACATTCTCCCTACCTGATAGCATCAAATATACAGACACATGTGGGTCTGCAAGTTTAATTCCTATAGCATGTTTTATGGATACTTAAATAAGTAAGTTTAATTCAAGTAGCTTGACTGCTGTGTTCTTTTCACAGAATAAATACTAAGCATTTATTAACTACTTCAGGAATTGTCTGTTGCCTTAAAAACCATTTATGAAGAAATATAAAATATTACATTTTACCTCAATGATTCATAAGCTGTCCATCCAGTCCCAATTAATATATTTTCATCAAAAAGTTCTTCCAATGAGCCAACAAACTCTGAAAATTAAACAATAAAACTGAAATCTAGATACAGAATTATTTACTATGTTCAAAAATAAATGTTCAGCATAAATAACTAGGCATTGTAGAATGTCATAATAAGTTCTATAAAGCTGAAAAACCAAATTATATTAACAACACATTATGGATCATGGAGTTTCAGTTCTTGCATGATACTAAATTACTTTGATATACCTAATCACTACTGCCATATGATCCAGGCATGCTTTAAGGAAATTCCAATCTATCCACTTAATGCACTTTGGCTGTGCTAAGATGTAAATTAATTATGGTACCACTTGAAAACACAAAAATTTGCCAATTAGATATGACTTACATATTATCCTCAAAAATTACTATTATAACTATAATAGGAGTTGTTTTCTCCACTGAAGAATTGAGATCAGAATCTGCTCAATGTGGATAAAAAATGTCTCTTTTTTTTTTCCCCCTGACATTTTGCAGTTAAACGAAAGAAAGAAATCTATTTAATGATATTTTTAAATAAATTTAGGTGTTTTATATTTATTTAGCTGAATACATAAGCAAAAAATATGTGCATTGAATTTAGTGATGTTATGTCATCATACTGCTAGAATTAGTTTCAGGGCTATGCCAGAGAAAATTTCCTGAAATTTGAAAGTATTATTTACTAATAATAAATAAATTTAAGGGGAAGAAGCGAAATTAAGTGATATGAATAACATTAAAATAATTAAAAAACTGAATTACAATAATCAACGATATTTTGGCGAATATATATTAAATGGTTAGCCTAGATGACTGATTACTATTTTTTTATTTTACTGCAAAATGACAAATAAGGCATTTCTTAAAAAGAAAAAAGTACTTAACAGATTTTGTAGTAAAATCCTACTATAATACACTACGGTCTTGGCACGATTTTGAAAATTGCCACCAACACCAAAATGGCCTCTTTGCTGCTCATCATAATGTCGCCAAATCTCGTGTGTACCGTACACCGAGGCTATTCTAACCTCCAGGATGCCGCTATACTAGGATTAAACCAATTTTGTTTGATACAAAAATACGTATTTTCTTTAGTTCAACATGCACTGCACATGCGAGTATTTTGATTCTCGAGGTAACTGGGAACCAAAGTTACTGGAAACTTGCTTTACCTTTCTAAAAGGCAATTTGTTTGGAGCTGCAAGAATTGGCTGCATGCCAGCTGCCCGAGTGACGTTAACGCGCGCCAAGAAAGCGATCGGCTTCCAACGTTGGTGGAACTAAATATTGGAAAAAATTTGATGAGTTATTTCAACTGCTAAGACAGTAGCATGCAGATGATCCCTTTTTCAGGGATATGATCAATTTTTGTCTTTTTTTACTTATTTTATCATTAGTTTTTTATACATATTGCATAGCTGGAAACCTTGAAATATGAAAAACTGGAAGGCTATCTTCCAAAAACTGTAAGTTTACAGAACTACATGCAGATACCACTTCAAAAGAATTCAAAATTCATTTTACTTTATAATAATATGATTCAGGTTAATGAATTATTCATAATATGAATCTGATGTAAAAAACACCAATATTTAATTAGATATCGTAAATATTATGTTCATTGGCTAATTTTATTTTATAATTTTCTTACACTTTTACACTGATAAAATTCCTGAGTAGGGAAGGAAAGATTTAAATACAATAAAAATGAAATTAAAAATTAATATACATTTCCTTAGAAGCTAAAAATTGTTAATCAAGAGGCTGTGCGATCTACCCAGAAATGTGATAAAAAACAGGGAGTGGTTGCAGCTATGAGACTGACTGATTTAAAGAACATAAATGTTTCATAAGGATTTTTAACTACTCTTTGTACAAGGCATATAGCAAATATTTATACACAATCATTCATGCAAATTGTAATCAATATATATTACATAATGACTAAAACGTAACCATCTTTTCAAAACATAACAATGGCACATACAAAAATTAACAACACTCTGCTCCCAAAGTTAGTATTTTTTTCCATGTAACATCATGCAAAAATTTAGCCAATAAAAATCTGCTGCGGTATTTAAAACTACTGATGAGGAATTCTAAATCAGGGTTTGTACACATTTCTGCACATGGAAATTAAGTACTTTTAAGGATCATTATTATCACATTAAGGACCCATCAAGTGGACCCAACATCATCATCAAATGGGAACTGAATAAATTTAATTAAAGATATTAGCTATGCCTGAACTTCACTTTTGTGATACAGTACAGAGTCCGAGATCCGGACTCGTCAGGATTTCAACAATTGCAGATTTGGGATTTTTCCGGATACTAGATCATCAATTTAAATCTAGTAACATGGCATGCAGAAATTATAAAATAAAAAATATAAAATCGTGATTTATGAAATAATGAGCATTTATGATCTAAAGGGTATCAAAATTTACAAAGAAAAAAAAAAAGAAAAAAAAAGAAAGAAGAAGCTTAATATTTATTTGTTTACTTTATTAAACATTTCTTTCAATGTAAGTTGCTTTGCTTTTTGTGTTAATACTTTCTCTTTAATTCTATAAACAGACAAAATTTCCTTTCAATTACAAAGTTCCACTGTACAAATCCTGTAATTGCCATCAAGAATTCCGACTAAATTGTCAATCGAAATTTTTTCGTTTTCAATAACCTCTGTGTCTCTTTAATTCTATAAACAGACAAAATTTCCTTTCAATTACAAAGTTCCACTGTACAAGTCCTGTAATTGCCATCAAGAATTCCGACTAAATTGTCAATCAAGATTTTTTCGTTTTCAATAACTTCTGTGTCACTTTTTTTACTATCAGTAGCAGCAATTTCTGGATTTAGAACCATACTACGGACTTCGTCGCCCATTAATTGATTGATGATTCGGGCAGAGTAATCGCAATGAAAAACTATATCATCTTCATTTATTACTGTTTCTCCACATTTCTTTATAAAATCCATGTTAGAAAATTTCACCTTTGGCTTCCGATATCCAGAAAACTTCAGATTCATAGCTATCACCTTCATCCATACCATGAAATATGGTAGCTGGCCATAAATTATGCCAAACATTTTTTAAAGTATCTGAAGAGACATCCTCTCACGATCTTGTGAGTAGCCAGTACTCATTTGCATTAAAAAATCCAAAAACTGAGGTTTTTGGATTTTAAAACAAAGCATGTTTCTGTCATTGCATGCATGTTACGTGTTAGTTTCCTGCTAGCTTCAATAGTTGCAATCATCGAGTCTTGTGTTCTATCATTAGTAACATTTAAAACTTCTGATACTGTATTAAAGTAGTGAACCAACTTCTCACATAGTAATCAATTGTGCAGCCTTTGATTACTGTTCCACGTTTAGCATGAATTTTGACTTATCTATTTGGTTGTATCACCACAAATTATGGCTTACATAGTAGCACAAAAGAGTGCCTTCATGTTGTGAATTATGTTTAAATGAACAGTTTATTTTTAATCTTCTTGCAGATTTGTCATAGTTTCTAATACAGCAAAAATTTACTTCACATCTGTTAGGGTTAATGGATGAATTAACTTCCCCAGATAACGTGAAACCCTACAACTTCTATTGTTGAAGTTGCTCAAGTTTGTCATAAGCAAACGACTGCAATCAATCATAAGTCTGAAAGTGATGGCTTTAGTCATAACTTTTGGCCAGGGCTTGAAAACCATGACAAAGATTTACCCAAAACTTGGCCATTATGAACGGACAGAATTTATGATTATTTGGTGATATTGTAGTGTCCTAATTCTGCGGAAGCTTACATTAATGTCTTTCAGATCCTACTGGACTGAAAAATGTATTATTGCTGCAGTCTGAATTAAAATGACAAGCATAGAAAAGATTAAAACAACCTTTTTATTAAATTTTTTAATTAAACAGAAGGCATGACTTGAATGTACAAATAAAAATGCTACTTATGGGTACTTAAAGTTGAAACTCAATATTAAGTAATGTATTCAGAGACTACACAAAACGGTCAACTTAAGATGGTTCAGATATTTTAAAGCCACATTTTTAATGACACTTGAAAATGGTTAAAGCCAAAATAATCTCTGGCAGAGGTCGCGAGAGGACATAACCTGCAGGCAAGGCTGCAAAAAGCTGCAACTCTAAATCACTTAGAACCCTCGACTTAAATACTCAAACAACTAATTTGCATTCTGGTGGAGACTAAGGAAGGGAGAAGTTATAATAAAGGTTTAAACCATTATAATAAGTTAATTAACATAAAATACCTTTTATATCAAGATCAAAATACAGAAAATCTGATATATATCTTTGAGATAAAAATTATCTTTCCTTCTTAGCTACTAATATTTTTTTTGGGGGGGGACAATTATTTAGCAATGATAACTGAATGAGTCTCAGGAATGCTAGAAATTGTGACCCAAAAAACATGTACACTTTCTTAAGCAATGCAAAACAGCAATTAAGATTCATCAGAGTATGAAACCAGTGGACTGAATTTTAAAAACATTAAAAGGGAACTACTGCAATGATTCTGTATTTACTTAATGTTTATTATTATTTACAAAGTTTAACACTTAGTCAAGTTACTATATTTTATATCAAAATATATTTGAAAAAAGCACTTACTTTCTCTAAGCTCTGTTGCTAAAATATGACGAGCAGCTATTAAAAGTTCCTTTCGCAGATGAGCAACTTCCTGAGGACATAAGCAGAGGAGACCAATCATGCCTTTAGCCAACTGTGACGAATGCTCGTTCACAACAGTCTAAAATATAACTTCTATTAGCCACACTATATTTATAATATATTATATAGTATATTATATATATTATATAGCCACTTTGTTGTGTTTTACACTACACAAGGAAAACAGGTCTATGCAAAAAACTAATTTGAAAACGAGGGAATCACGCAAGAGGAAAGGTGCAGTTCTGATATTCATGATATTCAATACTTTAAATATGCTTACAAAAATCATTTTTAAAAGACCTTTGACTTTCCTCAGAAGTTATTTAACATAAATGCAATGCTAATACAATTATAAGATAAAATTACAACAAGAGAATTATAATATAAGGAAATCAAAAATATTACAATATTTTTACTTTCAATATAAACATTTTACTTTCAAATTACTATTTCAAAAACAGAGAAAGTAAACAAACTGAAGTATATATCATAAAATCACTAGAATGAAATGAATAAAACTCCATATCAACTCCTGGGCATTAAATGACAAGTGCAAGGTACATAAACGACAAGTCATTCAGCTTCATAAATTTTTCTTTCAGACGTAAACCATAAGTGACAAAACAGATCACAAAATAAAACAATTTTCTAGAGAAACAAACTCCAGTTATAATTACAGCACAGATTTTTTTAAAAGAAAAACGTCTTGGTTATTGAATACATTGTAATAAATCTAGTGACCAAGATATTTATCCTTTAATTATTAAGCATAACTAAATCCTTTCATCATTGTTATAGCTAAACTAAACTATTTATTGATTTTACACTTGTTGTTGTTACATTTGTTGTCTCAAACTCAATTTTTTTCGCTCATAATTTTCTAACATTCTGTATAAAAATAGATTTCAGTACCTAAAATATGATAAAATAATTATCAATTTCCATCCACCTTCAAGAATGTAATTATACAGTGAAACACTAACAGTTTTCTCATTTATGCATCTACTTTGCTGTGTTTATTTTACTTTGAAAATTTGCTTACTTTGTACTTCCTTGTACGAAGTAAAAAGGAAGTATTGTAATCGTGAGAGTTTTGTGGTATCGTATTTCAATGAAAATATCAATTTTTACTGCTGTCAAATACAATTTAACGATGTTTTTGAGTGACATCCATACATAAGGACTGAATAAAGAATGCTTTTCCCCCTCAAAAAATTATAAAATTGATTTAAAACAGATTCTGAAGAGATTTTTTCATGGCATCTGTGCGTATTTAGTACGTATCTTGCATAACTCAAAAACAAATAACCTCAGAACATTTTGAAATTTTGTATATAGGACTGCTATAACATGTAGAGGTGCACCTCCTATTTTGGTTGCAATCAGCTGCACCAAAAGTATATAAATACATATATATCCACTCTATTACTCGGCTCAGTGAGCTCAGTTTTTTTATTCTTATATGTTGTTGGTAAATTGTGATTTTTTTTATTTAAAAAAGATTGAATTATGTTATTCTTATCCTCCGGTTAAGAATTTTACACCTTTAGTAAACCTGCATGTAAGATTTGTAAAATTATCAACAATTTAAGTTGTTTATGTGCGGCTAAGCCTAACCATTTTTCTCATGGTGGCCATATTTGTTTGCATTTAAAACTTAGTAGAATAGCTAATATGTTGCCAATCTAGAGAAACTAAGCTTTGCAACAACAAAGAAGGCGCCTTCTTTTATTATTGCGAATTAAATTGCGCTTAATCCATTCTGGAATTAATTCAAGGATATAAGTGTTTAAGATATATTTCATAATTTTTAATACTGATATTTTGAGTTTTTAAAGTATTTTTGCCTTGTCGCGAAATGAGAACTGAATTAATTGAATGAGAATAACTGAATAATCTGTGAAAAACTGTTTTTTTTTCCTCTTTTACACATTGTTTTAGATTTATTATAGTATTTGAACAGAACATGTGGCAACGATTAGATAATGCTTCAGATGATATACATAATTTTTATGCATTCTGAATTACAAAATGAATAAGAAGTAATGCTGTTAAGTGAACCTACCACCAGACTGTCGCTATGGTAAACAAATATAGTAGATTTTAAAGAGCGCATTTATTCTATTGTGGTTTATGCGTTATTAATGAAGCAGATTTAATTCAATCCAATCAGTTTAAATGAAATGCAAAATGCATATAATTTAATATTCCGTACAAAGAAGTTATGAGGTGTATACATCAGATTTTTTATCTTTTATTTTCCTATGCCATTTCCTTTCTAGTTCGGTAGTTGTTCGGTTTCTAGTTCTAGTAGTTGATTCATTCTAGTTCATTTGAACAGTAAAATCTCATTCATACAATGCATAACTCTTCACCTCTAGTTGAAAGTTCCTCCAAATTGGTCCAGTTTGATAGACTATGGTAAAGAACACTAGGGCTATCTGCCCAAGGGAAGGGATGCCTTTGTGGATGACTTTCTAAATGAATTTCATAT
This sequence comes from Stegodyphus mimosarum, assembly GCA_000611955.2. Lineage (NCBI taxonomy): Eukaryota > Metazoa > Arthropoda > Arachnida > Araneae > Eresidae > Stegodyphus > Stegodyphus mimosarum. The sequence goes on from KK119490.1 coordinate 400,956, forward strand.
CACACAAGAAGAAAGCCATGAAAACGGCCATGCAGCCAGCCAATTCGCCTGGAATCGTCCCAAGTTGGAACTATCAGGTAGTGATTTTACAGCTTGGCCGTTGGTAGGTCCAGTTTCTCCTGCAGTCATTTCACTCTTTCAATAGCATTTGAAAGTTTTTACACTGGGACAGAAGGAGAAAACAAAAAGACACTAGATACCTCTGACTGGACAAGGATTCAAATTAAGATGGTGATTGGAAGAAAGGCCACTAGGAAAGACAGAACAAATAATGAAGTATGCTGCACAGATGGGTTTGTAGATGAAAGATGCAAAGTCCAAAAACATGGTAACTTGAATTAATTGAATAATTACACCCTTTGCTTAACAACTTTCTCATAAATGATTACGTGAAAATGTTGAAAAAAGTCCTGAAAATGTCCTGAAAAGCAGTATTTCAGGGGATAATAAATCAGACACAAAAGTAATATATATTCATTTAAAAGAAAAAACGTTTAGCAGCAGATCGGAATTCTGATTTTGATGGCATATAAAAAAAAATATCTCACCTGGTAAATACGCACTATATATGCCAAAAATGACAATGTTTTAATTTGTGCTGCCATAAAATCCACAAAAACTTCTTTATTGAAATTTGGATTACTCCTAAAATGAGAATAATCACTTAATGCATACAAAATCCATGTATACATATTATATGTAAACACAAACAAAAAATATAAAAGTGAAAACTGGCACCTCTTCTTCAGTAACATACAAGAAATAAAAATAAATTACTTATTTTAAATATGGTACTAAAGTTAAAAGATTTATGCAATCAATGTCAAAATATTTACTTAAAAACAATTTTTAAAGATCACAAGTATTAGGAAATTGTTTGGTATGATATCATGAATTGAATAAATATTAGCATTATTGATCACAAGAAAAAATTCCAACATTTAAATACATGAATTTGCATTAAGTGTTAATGCAATAAATAATGATGTAAATATCTTGAAACATATAATAAAATCTCATAAACTTTATAACTTGAATAATATGGCATCTGCAATAATTCAAAAGCTAGGATTAATATTTTTAGAGGTACAATCTATTTTTTCTAAAAAGGCTATAAATTTAACTGAAGAACTTTATTCATGCATACATAAACATTTATTAAAGGCATGAAAATCTGATAAATAAGCATATACAACAGTTTCATCTGCTTTGAACTTGTACAGCTTTTGTTCAGTAAGCCTATTTCCTGAAAAATAGTCTCACCTCTTCTCCAAAAAGAAGAAAACCCAGAATATACATTCTGCATTCTGTCACTCAGCTATGAGAATGCAAATCTATAATCTCTGTCCTTCTCTTATTTTCATGATGTATGCAGAACACAAAGTAGTGTTCTAATACTCAGAATTTTCTTTCATTCAATTCAATTTTCTTTTTATATGCTCAATTTCAATTAGAGAAAAGTTTGTTTTTTTAAAGCTTTTTACATTTTTAGCAATTAGAATGTACATTAAATATGGAAAAAACAATGAAAACACCCATGCAGCCAGTAATTTGCCTTGAATCAAACCTAGGCTGAACTACCAGTGGTTAGAGATTATACTGCTAGGATGTTGGTGAGCAGCGGAATTAACAAAAAGTGTAATTTATTATTTATATACCTTATAGAAAGAAAAAAATTACCTTTGTTGAGGAGTTGGCTGAAGAGTTATGGTTACCATTATTAAAGGAATGAATTCTTCCACATCTTTGTGAACGCTCATTTTATACAGTTGATACATCAAGACAACTATGATTGGTAATTCAGCTAAAGCTTTTAGTGACATAGTTGCTTTGGGGATTAGATTATACTGCAAATACAGAAATATGAGCATTTTTAGTTAGTAACATGCAATTACCCAGCTTCATAACAGTCATATATATAACCATTTAGAAATAGAGTTACATGAAATTCAATATTAGTATTAAAAAATACACATACAGAACAAAGTCCGAGATACACATGTCCAATATCCAGAATGATCTAAAATCTGGACCTCAAAGTAACCAACATTTTTTCTTCCTCCTCTTTTTTTTTTTTTTTTTTTTTTTTTTTTTTTTTTTCAGCACATTTGACTCTCATAATAAAACATGTGAAAAATTCTGAATCTTAATTTCATTTTGACAGTAAATCAAATAACTCGTTATTGAAGAAACAATCGCTTTAGCCTAAAATTGTGCGATTCATAATTTGGCTCCACAGCTGCTTAATACCTGCTTGGCATATATCACAAACTGAAACATTGTACATAGAAACATCGGTGATTTTACACCTACTAATATTTTATGTCCCTGACATAACCAGGAGAATCATTATTTATTATACTTTGCTTTCATCACCACATGTTTATTAACACTCGACAACTTAAGTAATGACACATATGAGGATGCCTAAAGACTTTTTTTTTTATTATTAGTAATTGAATAACAAAGAGTATGGTAAACTTTTACGTTGACAGCACACTTGGAGATGATTACAGATTTAAAGTTAAATGTGTTAAAAAATATTGACGAGGAAAAATTTAATAAAAATTTCTTTCTATATGCTAAAAATAGATTTTGTTAATGATACTCATAGGTCCAAAGATTACATTTAATGCTTTTTGAATTAAGAATAACTGATTTGTTATTCACATAAACCCAGAGCCGGCGCCAGACCTTATATGGGTGCATCAGGCAGCAGAACTTAGGGAAGACAAAATTTTTGGAATTTAGAGAAGCACTAAGCAAAAAAATTAAGGGACGACAAATTTTTAGAATTTAGGAAAAGCACTGAGATCCAAAATTTAGTGGCAGTAAAAATTTAGAACTTAGGGAAGTGCTTGGTAGCAAAATTTCGGACCTGCAAAGTTAATCCTCAATAAGCCTTAAGTAAATGTGGGAATTTATTCAGGATTCAGGTAAGCTTAAAGCATGTGCAAGAAATAGACATAAGTATAATAAATAACTACACTAATACAATTTAGGCTTAACTGTCTCAGTGCGCGTTAGCTGCAACACAAAATTTAGCGGCACAAACTGTCTTTCATTGCCGATCTCATGATACATAGCCAATAATGTATAGCGGACGTTATTAAGTTAGGCTAAAATTGTACTTTACTTATTTCAAGGAATTTCAGTTGATATAGCAGACTGTGCTGTTCTTTAACTTTCTGATTTTATCCAACTTATTATACTTTGCAGGTTGTTATTATTACAAGAATTTTATAAAAATTAAAGTTTGTAGCTGCAAATGGATCTCCATAGCAAAAGTACGTTTTGATGCCCATTAAACAAAAAGTGGAATTGATGCAAAAAATGGATAAAGGTACATCTGTCTCAAAATTATGCAAGGAGTATAGCACTGGAGAGTCAACTGTTTATGACATAAACAAGGACAAGGAACTTTTTGAATTTTTCGCGGATTCCAATTCCCACTTGCAATGAATAACAGAAAAATTATTCGCTATGCTAAAAGTGACAATCATGACAAAGTGATGTTTGAATGGGTCAGACAGTGTCACAGCGAGGGCATGCCATTCACAAGTCCAATGCTAATGGGTCAAGCCAAAATATTTCACGAAGAAATAAAAAATATGAATGTATTAAAAACTGAGTGCATATATTCGGCAGAATGGTTAACCAAATTTAAAAATCGCCATGGCATTAGGCAATTAAAAATTTATCTGAAACTGAAGCTGCTGAACTATTTGCAGATAAATTCATTGAACTCATTAATAGTGAAAAGTTACCTCCAGAATAAATTTACAACACTGATAAAACTGGTCTTTTCTGGCAATACATAATGCGAAATACTTTGGCAGCCTCTAGAGAAAAGACTCCAACTAGTGTCAAAGATTTCAAAGCGAGACTAATAATTTTAGGATGTGCAAATCCTTTAGGAATGCACAAGCATAAACAATTCCTAATCATAAAAAATGCACAATCTTGAGCATTTAAAGGAGTAAAGATTTTCCCAATTATACATTGCGCAAATAAAAGAGCATGGATAACACAAGCATTAATGAATGATTGGTTTGAAAATCATTTCACAGAGGTTCGGCAGAATTTAGTTGGTTTACCTGTTGAAGCAAAAATTGTCCTGATTGTAGACAACTGTTCAGCTGATACTTCACTTAAAGATTTAGTGAAAAAATCAATGTTAAATTTCTTGAATAATGGCAAGACTATTTGAAAATTTTCAAAATATTTCAGCATAAAATCTGCTGTGTGGAACATTGTAAGATCGTGGGAGGATGTGTCTCCAGATACTTTAAAAAATGTTTGGCATAATTTATGGCCAGCTATTTCATGGTAAGGATAATGAAGATCATAGCCGTGAATTTGAAGGCTTTCAGATATAGCAAACCAAAGGTGAAATTTTCCAATCAATGAATTTGGTAAAGAAATGTGGAGAAGCAGTAATAAATGATAATATAACAGAAGTTTTTCATTGCGGTGAGAACGCCCCAATCATTAATCAATTAACGGAGAGCAAAATCTGTAGTACAGGTTCTAGATCCAGAAAATACTGATATCGATAGTGAAGAAAATGACAGAGAGGTTATTGAAAATGAAAAATTTTCTATTGACAAGTTAGTCGGAATTCTCAACATAGCAATTACAGGACTTGAACAATGGAACTTTGTAACTGAACAAGAAATTATGTCTGTCTACAGAATTAAACAGAAAGTATTAGCACAAAAACGAAGCAACTTAAACAACTAACGTTGAAAAACATTTTTGATAAAGCAAACAAATAAATAAATATGGACCCTTTTTTTTTTGTAAATTTTGATACCCTATAGATCATAAATGCTTCATTATTTCATAAATCATGATTTCATACTTTTAATTTTATAATTTCTACATGCCAGCTTACTAGATTTAAACTGATGATCTAATATCCAGAAAAATATCAAATCCGGAATCAACCAAAGTCTCAACGAGTCCAGATCTTGCACTTTGCACTGTATATGCAAACATTCATAAAAAATATGCTGTTTTATTCTTGAGATTTCAAAGAGATCAGAAATCAAAACTGACTGTTTTTAATAACACAGCAGTTACACAAAAGTAAGGAAACACATGGCAGAAGGTTTGCATAACACGACAAATGTTTTTAGTTGAAAATGCTGATTATGTCATTTTTGTTTAGATTTCTTGTACGACAGGAAACTATTGAATTAACATAAAGACACAGTTCTGTGCAGTACACACAAATTTACGAGTTCTAAAAGGGGTAAATTTCAGAGCCATATGGTGGGCATTTCTGTAGCCAAAGTAGAAAACTTCTTTGATGTATCATGATGTAATGAATGCAAGATTTTGAACTCACATTGTCTTCCGGGAAAACAAACATCCGACAAACAACAGCACGGTTGAAAGTGTTCATTGAATGAGAGAGAGAGGGGAAAGTGTGATATTATGGAAAATTCTGACCAAACCACTGAACTTAATGTTAACCTTGATTTTAAACCTAGTTAGTGTAAAAACAAACATATGATAACTTAACCAGCAGGAAATTTCATCAAAGTGCAATTGTTCAAACCAGATTAATAAAGTGAAGAAAGAATGTAGCCAGTATTCATACAACTTAGATTCCCAATTAATGTAAGACTTTCATCTAACCTGATGAATTAATCTTTGCATTGTTTCTGATTAGTAAATTACACCAGCACAAGCTTTTGATCTGGATTGCCTTTAGAAATTCATCTGTAGGTAGATCAGCCATATTGTAATATTCTGTGGGACTTATTATTATTCTGCTAAGTCATATCTTTTCCAAGGGCTATGTAAGTATTATGAGCAATCAAGTGCAAATATGTCTTGAAAAAATTTATGAATGAGAATTGTGAATTTAAAGAAAGATTAAACAACAATTCACGTATCTCGCATCACCCAATCGTGATTTTCTGAACATGTCTGTAAAGTTTCGAATCTTCCATGGCTTCCTTAATTGTCAAACCTCTGTATTATAACATCATGTGTGGGAAGTTTTAAAAAGCATGATTTGAGCTCACTACCCACCTCAACCACTTCTGTAGGAGCTTGAGCAAATCTTGAAAGAAAAGGAAAAAATGCAAATATCTATAACTTATTATTTATCCATTCACAGAAGAATTCAAGTAATCTTAAATGAAAACACCAGTACTACGTAAGAAAATTCAATTTTTTATGCTAGATATTTCCATATTAACGTCTTTTACATGCATTTGCTTATAATCGGGAATCGCTAACAGTTTCATTCTCAAATACAAAGAATTCCTCAGTTGATTAAAATCTTCTATTCTAAATACTTAAGGTATATTCTGGATCAGGACAGCCTCAGCTGGGCTCGTACTGACAATTTGGCTTTAAGTGGTAAAAAACTCAAAATTTTAAAATATATCTCTGGCAGAGACTGGGATGCAAATGCTCAGACCCTGGGAAACACATAATTTGCCCTTATTAGGCCTGCCTTGGAATATGGTGTTCAGGTTTTTCAAACCGCTTCTGTCGACAACCTAAATAAACTGGAAAGGTTACAACTCTCGGTTGACAGAACCATTACCAGTCTCCACAATTTACCAGGCAAGGAAATGAAATTAAGATTTCTAAGAGAAACACTGATTACTGCTCCATTTTTTAGGCAGAACTCATTGTTACTTAGAAGGTTTGAGGTTACATACCGACATCTGGATTCTGAGTAACAGCTGCAGCTTTATACAGCAGTTAGTGGAAACATGGAGACAGAACTACCTTGAATATTGTTCAGCGTTTGGGTTGCTTGCGTGTCCATAATAAGATATTTTTTCAATAGGTGCCTTCATATGTGGAGGTTTGTGGTAATGAGATAGCAAATGGACTGGCCAAAGAGAGCAGCCTTAAGGGTTCTCCTGATAGTAGCCATCTTCCTTTCTCAGAACTTGCTTTGTGGATCAAGTTAAAAATCAAATCCTCCTGGAGAATGGTCTACATATGAGTGGTATGTTGGTAATCATTTGGTGCAGCCCTAACAGAGGTAAGCAACAGATTTGAACAAATGGCTAGTCTGCGTGCTGGGCATCTGCGCACTCTACATTTTGTGTTGGGTATTAAAGTCCGAAAATCCTTTTTGACCGAAATGCAACTTGACCCAAGGCACTCCTGCCCATATCTTGTCTTGCATTGGTTGCCTCAGAAGCCAACTACTCTCCTGTCCTACAGTTGTTTTCGAGGTTTTGAAGTCCACAAATTCATGGACCTGATCTGACGTGGCGGTTGATTCGGTGGGTTAAGCCACAAACACACACAAATCTTCTACTACTAAACTGTGGTTGTTGGGTTTTGCTGTATATTGCTTCTCTTGTAAAAATGATATTCTGTATTACCTTCCAACAAAGCCAAGTCATGCCATTACACCAAATTTTAAAACTGATGCGTGATAGCAATCCATATATCACTGCAGAATTTTATTAGTATTAGGTTGTACTTCTAATCCGGACAATACCATTAAGAGCTAATGGAAACTCTGTACCAAAGTTATACATTACACAAAATAAAAAACAACTTTCTTTTACATTAATTTTATAAACATTAACAAAATTTGTAATTACTATAAAAAAGAATATATTATTTCTAAAAAGCTCATTGCTCAGGTTACTGTTATTTGGATACAGATGTCTTAAATTTTCCATCTTCCAAAAGCCAACATTTCCTTCCAGGCTTCTTACTATGAACTCTAAAATGGTACTCAACCTACTAGAGCCATGCAATAAAAAAAGAAATGATTGACATCATTAAAGCGAAAGGGATCAGGACTGTTGAATAGTACTCAAAAAGAGGACTTGTACATGCGTATACAGATGGTTCAACGGATGAGACAATCACAAATGGAGGTGCTCGAGTATTTCTGACTACCTCAGGCAATACTGTTAATCAAGTATAGTATAATTTCACTTGCGAGCTCCTGCCAACAGCAGAGGCACTTGACACATAGATCCCTTCCCATTTCTGAGCAAGCAAAAGAACCCTTTGTCTTCCATAGCTCAAAGGCAGCTCTACAAACAAACCTGGATTGAAGCTCCTTAATCACCAATGGATCCACTTTCGCCTAAATGAGCTTCAAAAGTTAGATATGGTCTGTATTCTTCAATGATCGCTAGTGCAAGTCAACATCACAGGTAATGAAAGCGCAGATAAACTGGCAAAAGAGGTTCGAAATCTCAACCATAATAATAAGGCAAACGTCAACCTCTCAGATGAAAATGCTTGAAAGGAACATTCAGTTCCAATAAAGCACCAGCTCCATAACATCAATGGAGATTGGAGGACTAAATGGTCAATGGATAACTTAAATTTCAATGGATAGCAAAACCATGGCTTAAGACTGGCCAGAAGATTGAAAATTCACTGAAAATTCTGTGTCCAGGCAGTTAGCACAGTTTCCATAGGAAAATCTACAGAAACTGTGATAATTGCCTCAGGCAATAATAATGACACAGAATTTACAACTGCATGCATTTTTTATTGTCAGGCCATTCTTGGTGAACTGTTAAAAATTGGAGTCTTGTTTAAAAGACCAAATCTCTATGATAATAACATTTTGCAGATTCCCAGGGCTATCATCTTCGCCCATGGCATTATATGAATAGGCTTTATCACAGACATGACAACAACAATATAAAAATGTCGTTTGCAGCATAAAATGACAAAATTCAGTGGACTTTTTTCCCCAAGCATCTTGAAGGGATGCTAAAATCAAGACAAAATTCTGTCCAGAAGTTAGTGTTAAGTAATGAGATATAGCAAATTTAATTTAAATTATATATTATAAATATATATTGCTAAATACCATAACAAAAAAAATCATTTAAAAGCAATCTGTGCTTCTTAATAATGCTTTGTAACAAGTGTAACTTTATATCGTTAGCATAAGACATATTTCTAACCCTATAACATGCTGAATGCACACTATCATCTGCATCAAAAATAAAATCTAATTGCAATAATGAAATTTTACAATAAAAAGTATATTGCAACAGATATTCATTCCTTCTATTTAAATTCAAATACATGTTTTTAATATTTTAACACTTTATGATATGCACCAATTTACATCTAGAAAAAGAAAATGATGAAAAAAGGAAAGGATCTTTATCAGGTGATACTTCGCAAGATGACATTCTATACCTTGATTTATAAAACTCAAGGGGGGGGGAGGGAATAATTTGAGCATTTTCACATTTATAAACATTTGAAACCAGTGGAAATTTACTGTCTATTTTCAGAAAGCAAATTTTACTCTTAAAGAGATAACATTTATGCATTCTAAAATGCAAGGCAGTAAAATTTTCAGACTTTTAAAAACTCTTAAATACTCTTCTTTATGAAAAATATTTTTTAGTTATGCAACTTAAAAAGTTTTACCTTCCTTCAGGAATTAGTTTTTATATTTTTAAAACTATTTTAAATAGTGGCATTTAAATTTCTTCAATGAGTTGCTGCAAGCCAAACAATGTTGTAATTTTTTATGCAATTAATGATTTTTACATAATATTTAAAAAATAAATAAAACTAATCTACTATGTAAACACGAAAGCATTTTGATTTCCAAGCGGTATAAACTTACTTGGGCATAATTACCATCTGGCCCTCGTCTTTCAGACTGGACAACAGTGATGGTGAAAGTTTCATTTAAAACTGGTTCTAGACTTGCCAAAGTTAAATCCTTTATTTTAGGTGTTGGGCGAGGATCAAAGATTTTATTTAAATGGTTTGGTAATTCTCGGTAGATGTTTTTAACATACTGCAAAAACTGTTGAATCTATAAATATAAAAACAAACATCAAAATATGCATCACACACTTAAAACATTAAAATTTTATTAAAATATCTATATCTGCTTTTAGACTTCCAATCAGATTGCAAATGTAGAAGCTGATTACCTACATGTGCTTTGAAATCTGAAACTTATTTCATTTTGTAAAGTACTCAATTTCTGATTTAATGCAGACATATGCATACACTGAATGGAGAAATCATTATGACCACCTAAAAATTTTAAGTTAAACATCATGCTGTTGCCATTAATGAAGAAGGTTATGAAAAGGGCATTTTTTATATCATTCTTGCCCATAAGTGGCATTCATTAATTATTAGATCATTATAAAGACTCATTGAAGTGCATTACTTGTAAAATAACAGGCGAAATCTTCATTTTAACCTACTTTAAATGTAATATGACTGTGGGTGCCAGAAGCAATATAACAAGCATAAAAATCTGCTGCACTCGTAAAGTGTTAGAAGCAACTGTAATTCATAGAATAGACAATGGATTGTAATATAGAGCAAATAGGAGTTCATTTGCAATTAATTGTCACTAAAACTGAAGAGTTTTCTAAGTTGCCTTCTAAGAGGCTACCCAAAGAGAAAGGCATAGCAAACTATAACACCATAGCAGATACACCAACCCATAACAGTTTTAGAACTCCAGATAAATCAGGGATTCTAAAACTGTTATGGTTAGTATTTGAAAAATATAATGGTTTGCTGTCAAAATAACATTAAAAAAAGAAATTATAATAGTCTGGGACAACATAAAATTGGACACTTAAGTACTTTGAATGCATAAATTACATTTTATGAAACAGCCTCAATTTATACACAACACTGAAAAAATAAAAGATTTGAAATTTGAAAATATTGCTTTTAATTTCTTAGATTAACTTTTAAAATTTATTTCCCAGAACAATGGTTTTCAACATCCAAAAGGAGCTAAAAATATATAACCAGAACTCAAAATTTAATTTTAATGGAAAGTAATAAATATCATGCAAATAAAAGACAAAATAATTAAAACATGATTTAATATGGAAAAATAAATTCCAGGTAATTTTTAAAGCAAGCATTTCTCACCAAGCATGATCTATATATTTAACTTCAAATTTTTTATTTAAAATTATAAATATAGAATTTCATTACATTCAAAGAAGCTCACAAAAAAGTTGCTCGTTTTCCAGGAATAACATAACAAGATGGACACTGTTTTCCTAAAGCAATGGGCACAGAAGGCAAATCAAAGCTGAAATATTGCTTTATTGGTAATATTATAAGGTATTTCTCCTGCGTTCTTGGCATGCCTTCGTGGTGTAGTGGTCAGCCCGCTTGGAGTGTATTCGAGAGGTCCATGGTTCGAGTCTCGGCGAGGGCACCACTCATTCTTCATTTTCCTGCTTCCTAAAAATATCTAATGTCTCTAAAATATGAAGTCAGCTGACGATAAGCAACTGGAAGCTATGGTCTCCTCAAAAGAATTGGACACTGATATTGAAAGTGAAATAACTACTTTTTTGTGGCCCATGGAATATTCAATTTTATCATAAATTCTTGAAGACAGTAATGAAATCCAAATGAATATGTGATATGTGCAATTTTTCGAACACAAGACCACATAAAATTCTTCAAAACTATTTTTATGGAAACTGAGTAGTAAATCATTGTTTTGGAATTTAAACATTGTTTTGGAATTTAATCATTGTTTTGAAATAACATGCAGCACAAATTTTTCATTTTGCAACTATCTAAGAAGTAATTTAAATATGATTGGAACAGCAATAATAAAGTTTTACAAATTTACAGAAAAAAAAAAAAAAACTCACATTTCTGCAGGATAGTAAGTGTCTTGAATTTCAATAAATAATAAAACAATAATTGTGAAATTTACAATTAATTATTCTCGAAAAATAAGAATTAGTATATATATATATATATGCACATGTATTAAAAAATTTTTTTTTTCATTCAGCAACATTTCTGGAGAACTTAAATTTTTTTTGTTAAAAAATTTTTCATTTCAAAATTCTAACAGAGAACAAATTATCTAAAAATAAATCTTTTAGTTTGAAACATGATAATAATTTCAAAAAACATTTTCAAAATTCAGAGAAGAATACATAAAATAGAAATATTATTAATATAGGCATAAAATATATAATGAATTTTTTTAAATCCGAAAATAAATGAACATTATACTTACCTCAGGAGTAAATTGAGGCCTGTAAGTTTTATGAAATTCTATAATAATCCGAAGTACAACTAAAATGTTTTCTTCATTTTCCACCTAAAAAAAAAAAAAAAAAAAAAACTGATAATAATTTTCATAAATAATACATTAAATTTTAGCAAAATTGAGCAATCATATTTACTATAATTAAATGCAGAACTGACAGCAACATTTCTGGAGAACTTATGACACAGGTCTGAATCTAAGCTAAATACCAAAACCACTCAGGCAGGCTACACTAAAATGTGTTCATAATGTTAACTGAATGTTCCTTTAACTGTTTCAGAATCATTAATTATAAATAAAATAAATGAAACACTACTATAAAAGTATGTGATATTTTGCATATTTTCTATCCCTTCCGACTTAGTCACATAGCTCGTTTCCTCCAGTTGATTATGTAGATTTTCGAGATAAGCGTAGAAGTATTAAGTAGTTCAACTGGAACTGAGAAGCTGTCTGTTGTCTGCAGTTATCTGAAGTCTGAAGGTGGAAGCTAGCTAAAGAACATCAGCCAAAGCCTAGGTATGATGGAGCATGCTGATAGATGGAGCGCTTAGAAAGCAATGGATACTGATTACTAATGTTAAATCCTGTCTGGAATAGATGACTCTGGAATACTGCCAAAATCCATAAGCTAAAGATTAAAGCTTAACATATTAAAATCTTTAAACACAGAGGTAGGGTCTGTATGACCAAGCCAATATTCCAGAACTGCAAAACTGCTTATAAGTTATATAGTTATTCTTCGCCTTTTCAGTACTTTCAAGTTGACATAAAATATAATTATTCCTAGCTTTTCATTAAACTCTATCCATTAGTTTTTTTAAATAATTTTTAAAATTGGGCCGTGGTCATATAGACCTCACCTCTGCATTTACATTACTTTTTTCTCGCATGAGGGAGGGATAGCTTTATTACTAATTGAGCCATTTCAGCAGCTGGCCTAATACAAGATAGTGCCAAATTGAAAAAAACTGATTATTTGATGGAGTTATTATCAGAATTAGTGAAACCACATATGGAATGAAGGCTTTAAAAGCCAACTGTGAACTGAGAAATAAAAAAATAAAAATGTGCATTCAGACAGTGCTAGGAGTTTCCAGAGGAATCTATAATAACCCAGATGTAAGTGTATAACATGCTCTCTTTGTCCCCCTAGACTGAAAGAAAAACTGCCTATCTATGTTTCAGCTGCAAGGATCCGATATGTGATGAATGTGCCAAGAGAATTTGCAAAAATTGTGTTGAAAATGCTTAAAATAATGGTGCTGCATATTTTTAATATTCTTTATATATTATCTTTTTTTACATTATTTTATATAATCCAGGTTCTGTAGATGGAAAATTTATTAAATAATAGTTTAGTTTGTATGCATTTGCAAATAAGTAATGTTTATATTATTTATTTGATTGTTCTATATTTTTTCATACGTGATTTCAAAAATTAATTTTTAATGCATTCATTTTAGAGTTCTAAAAAGAAATAAATACTTCAATATAACAAGCAAAGTGTATTAATGCTTATATAATAACAAGAGTACATTATTTTGAAATTTTATATTTTTAAAATGCATAAAATAGAGCACAGTCAGAGAGACCCCTCCTCTGTGTTCACGTAACAGAAAATGAATGTCTGTACTTAAGGGTTAAAATTAGGATTTAGTTCCTATTAGAGTAAAACTGAGTTGTGAATTTTAGCATAATTGACTGTTATCTGTATATTTTTATTATTTCTAAAGTAGAGAATCATTACAGTTTTAAGTTAAATGTTACTGAGTTCTTGTTTGCATGAACCTAGAATTATCCATCAGATAATTCTTCCATCACAATAACTTGTGTACGGAAATCAGTGGCACCTAATACTTCGAATCCACAGAGCTAGCTTACTGGTTACAGTAACCCCAACACTCCCACAGCTAACAGCCAAGGTGCGCATAACAGCAAGGTAAGTGCACATTTTTCAATGACAAAATCCAATAGAATTCCGATAACCTACACATCTCAGGAGTATGGGTAATGCAGATCAGTAAATTTGTGAGATTATATGCCACATCTTTCGAGGTTGTGTTTATATTTTTCCTTTAATTCCTTTCCTCCATTAAAATTTGAATTGTTTGCACAAAAGTAACTAAATAAAACACATTCATACTTGAAGAATTAAGTAAACAGAGGTCCAGACTTCTTTGGAAGATTATGGCGAAGCTGCTATATTAACTCTGCAGATAATAATAATGATGATGATAATAATAATAATAATAATAAATAATAATAATAATAATAATAAAGAATCACAAAGATTCATGATCGTACGAACTTTCTACACATCAATCACATGAAGAAAGATTGTCTGTCTTAAGAAAGAAGTACAATAAAACTAGTTTTTGTGCAGTCCTTTTCTATGCATTTTTTTGTGTGTGTGTGTGCGGCATATGAATTCCAATGGTGTTGGCATTATAACACTTAGTAATGTTTTCTATCAGTGTACGTATGTACACTGTAAGGTACTGTTTGCCCTATGACTTACACAATTAATGATTCCTTTTATAGTGAGATTATAGGTATATTAACTATTTTGTCTCCATATAAAATTTTAAAATAAATTATTAATATTATATATATTAATTAAAATAAAAATCATATTTTATGATTTTTATTTTAATTAGTAACTCCCTTAAAAGGAATAATTGAAGCAAAAAGAAAAAGAAAGACAACTGCATAACAAATTAAAACTGCAAGGTCAAATAGACTAGCAGACGGTGAAGGACTCAGATGCAGACTAGCAGATGGTGAAGGACTAGCAGATGGTCAAATAGACTAGCAGATGGTGTTGGATCCACAACTGCTACTACTGAACTTAAATTACATAAATCCACTTTAAGAGACATAAAAAAATGTGCGAGTAAAATAAATGAATCTATTAATTGTGCAGCAAATGAAAGCATTTTGCTTATAAGCAGTTAATCAAATGGTCGTCACTGCAAAAACTTATTACCGACTTTAACAAAAGAAAAATGAATTTTCATATCTTCAAGTGATGGTAGTGATTTTGAACCAGTTCCTCAAAATATTTGCATTTTGGACTACAACGAGTAGCAGTGAATTATGTGTATTTTGAAAATTTCTTTGCGTGTAAAATGAGAAATTAATTTTTTTAAAAAACACTTTCCCACTATTTCGTAAATCTTTGACATATTTTCTAAGTGTGACTTTCTTTATGCAGTCTCTCTCCACCGCATATATTCCCCCCCCTCTAGTATGTTGTAAACAATTATTTGCTATACATATTTATGAAATTTCTGAATATTCTTTTTTGTGCAGTCTCTACCTACCATACAAAAGTAGGTTTGACTGTACTACTGAACCTTTGTTGTGGATGCTGAACACAAACATCAAACAGCAAGTTTTGTTTCTTCTGAAAACATTCCCATTTGTCATACTTACATCCAAGTCAATAATATACACACTAAGATTAGTAATTATCTATCACATTACGTTAAATTACAAGGTCTGCAGCTGAGGCACCGAATACTGTAGAAATGCAGAAATAAATTAACACATTTTTTTAATTATTATTTGTAATTCTATTTAAAGAACTAAAAGTAAAGCCCAGTTACATACATGTGCATACATATAATCATCATAATAAATTTGTCTTATACCAGAATATACAGCCTGTCTACTAAAATCTTTACACAGCCTCCATTTCTGGTAATCGCTGATCTTAAGACATGTGCTTCCCATAACAAAACTGTTTTAAATATAGCGAATACTCATTTTTGGAATTTTTTAATTTAAAAAATTAGTTTTACAAAAATTGTAAAACTAATGTTTTATATGACTCTCTGGTCCTTATACTAATATTTCTTAAAAGTTTGTATTCATTCATATTCAATATGCTAATTAGTAGAAGTAACTTACCTCTAAAAGCTTGAACATGAGACTTAAAACATTCTTCACATGTGGCAATAAATAATTGTTTGTAGGAATGCGATGAATCATTTCCAAAATTAATTTCCGCATTTGCTAAAAAAGTATTATAATCAATAAATCAAAACACAACTATATATACATATATACTCTGAAAACAGACAAGATATAGAAAAGCTGCTGTATAAATTATAGATATGGAACAAAATGATATGGAATTTGATGGGTAGTCATTGAAACATTACAGATCAATTTTTTTTTTCAACAAGATTCTTTTGCTGTCTCGGTACTTTTTTAAGGGAGTAAAGGGACTCTGACAAGTTTTTTTTAACTGAACTTTTCTTTAATTAGTTTTCAATATTTCACTAAATTCTTGCACACACATACCCCCCTCAAAAAAATACTTGATTCTCTTTTTTGTCATCCTAAGACGAGTGTTTTATACAATGAGTGACAGGAGAGATGATCACAACTTCAAGGAATAAGATATGCAAAAGTGAACAATTTTTGTAATTCAGTGAATAGTGGAATGCAAAATGTGAATATAGAAGCACAGTAAAAGCATAAAGAACAATGAAAATGAAAAGCTGCTTTAGCCACAAATATTTAAAAGAATTGTTTGAATGAACAAACATCAATTGTAATACATACAAGACAACAGAAATTAGCATCACTGCTGCAGATGCTTATTCATTTGAACAACTCCCATAAACACCAAACATTATTTCTTGTTTTCTTGTATTAAGCATTATCCATAGTTAAAAGAACTTTTCATTCTCCACTGTCTTTATATTAACTGCGTTTGCCCATACACATTTCACATTATACCACGAAATAAATTCTGAAAATATTACTTTTTGCCATATTCTATCACTATAAAGCCACAGCTATCCTTCCTGTTACACTGTATACACAGAATATTTGAAAATGATAATTGCAGAATCCATTTCCTCAAGTGTTAATCACAGATGTATGTTTCCAGTTACAAAATTTCTTAAAATAAGTTGGAGAATTTTATAGTCAACAATATACAAGGACAAGGTATTCAACAGAAAGAATCTTCTTTTATGATTCTATACAGTAATCATTCCAATTATTAAAATCTGCATTATTTTTAATTAGTTAAAGGGAAAATTTACATAGCCTTTTAAGCAAAATTTATAACATAGAACAAACCTACTGATTTCAAGCATTTTTCGATGCCTATTACTCACTTCATTTTTTAAATCAAATTTAGGGAACTGCTATAAAGCTAAAGCTACCTATTTTGATCATCAATAATTTTCGCTTGCATAAAAAAATATTTATCAAATTTGTGGCTACACCCTTTCTGAAATTCTATGAATTTAAAACACTGATTTTAACTAATTAAAGTGTGCAAAATATTTTATAACATATTTTAACTCTAAAAATCCCCCTTTCCAAACAGAAGCCATAGTTAGGTCACCTTTGAGGCTATATTCACAAAATTCTACACCTTCTTTTAAGAAAGTCTAATTAGGAATACTTATCAAGGATGTTTTTTAAAAAAATAAAGCATATAAGTACTTTTGCCAAATATATTATACACACACTTTAATATCTTTAAAAATATATATTATATATATGTAAGACATAACAAAATATAATAGCTGCTTTAAAAAATATTGGCGACGTCAAAATTAACATTCTAAATTTGGTGTTCTCCCAAATTCAAGATTTTTCTATGTTATGTAATGCTATTGAAAAGGGCAACCAAAATTAATATTAACCAATCATAGCTTGTTTCTAGAATTGCACCTACTCTGGTATAAATAGCCCTGGCAGTTCACTTTCCTAGCTTCCGCTACTGTTAAAATATCCCCACTGCTCTGCTTCTCTGTCTAAAAGGATGTCGCCCCCGTTAACCTGTGTATATGAGAAATTGTTGTAATTGTTTATGATCAAAAAGTATATTGTTTACTAAAAATGATTTCAATGTGCCTAGAAATAAATCTGATAATTAGCTGAACTTTGATTTTGTCAACATCTTCCTCCATGTTTCCACTCGACTATCGAAAGCTGCTAAAAGTTGCGCATCAAAATATCCATCCTTGGTCACTATGACTGCAAGCTGATTATGCTTCCGAAATTATGACATATATATATAGTTAACTACACAAGCATTTTTCCTTTCTACAAATAATGTTACAATCTAGTAACGTATTGAAAAATATTGCATATCATTTCAGAAGTCCCATTTTAGGTCCCCTGCCCCCTTCCAAAAAAATACACAAAATGTACTGAAAATGATCATAGTTTAAAAGTTAAAACATTTCTTTCCCCTTTAATTTTCGAGACCATGAAATGATTAATGCCAACATTTAAGTGCAAGCACAGAAATTTAATAAGCCTACAATTAAATACACTTCCCATTTCACCGGGAAGATGTCACCAGTCATATATAAATCTCTCACATCTTTATTTTAGAAAAGGAAAAAAGACGGGTGGAAAGAAAGAACACTATAACTTATCTACAAAACAAATATCTGAAATCTGAATACATAAAATTCAGTCTGCAAATTTTCCCCCTCATTATCATAACACTTTTTCTACAGAGCCTTATATATACACAGTGGTGCCCAAAATATTGTTAGCAAAACGAGGTGGGGAGGGGAGCAAAAAGAGAGGGTCATAAAATGTGAATTATATAAAAATAACCTGCCATAAGTTTGTTTAAATATGTAGATTAAAGCAAGGTACTCAAGTCCTTTTGTAACAATTTATTTTTGCTTCTTTACTAGCTATAATATGACATTTCAGAAAAATCCCATTTTAGCTTAAAATGGGACAAAAAAGCACAGTTTAATGTTCCATATGTTATTTAATGGCTAATGGGGCATTTTGTGGACTGCGTATGTGTGAAATGAGGAAGGTTGTTGATCTTAAATGACTTATATAAAAGAATTAGATAGCCCAAAGCTAGGAATAATCAAGACTTCACCAAGACAGCTCCAGATCATGTGAATATCACTGATGATCAATTATACACTTTCATGGCTTTTGTTTTCCACATGGGAAAAGGACTTTTCTGGCAGAATATCCTTCCTTTCACAAACCAGACTAGTACCAGAGTCTGAGAAACATGTTAATGAATACCAATTTATATCTAGGCCCCTTAATGCGCTACATATTAATTGTAACACATCTGGGATATCATGGAATGTCAATTCAGAGCTCACCAAACATCTCCTCATAATGCTAAGAAAACCGAATTACTCATACTTGCATTTCAGACACAACAAGAATCAAATTCCACGTCATGATGAGTTGCAACTGCTTTGCATGCCAGATGTAGAATAACACAGCACTAAAAGGATAGCTGTCACAATCTGATTGATCAGTGTATAATGGCCAAACAGAATAAGAGAGAGTATCATGCCTTCTTCCACACTGTACCCCCCCCCCAAGTAAGCTGAATTAAAGCTCATCTCTCAAATTTTTAACAAATCTAAACCATTGGATAACTTGGAAACAGTCTTTAATATTTTTCTTAAACTAAAGATATATAAAACTTTACATAAAAATATTTTTTCACATTTTACATAGTTCACATTTAGAAATTTTCAAGTTACAGAAAATAAGTCTTTAAAATGGATTTTTAACTTACATGTATTGTGTGCTCTGATATGAAATGAGGTTCGCCCTCTTGCAAAATTCTGATAAAAATTCTCAATGCATGATCCAAAAATGATGGATATTGTGGATTTGACACAATTGTCTGAAAAGAATTATTCTTTTAGAAATTTAAGTAATAAAATTTGTACAACTATCACTATTCATATTAACTATCACTATTATTTTAACAGTTTTCAAGAAAAATGCAGGCTTCATTACTTTAGAGCTTACAAATTTGTAGAAAATTTCAGTTTTCATATTAATTAATTAAAATTTAACATAAATTATGAAAACAAATTTGATGAAATGTACAATAATGGCATAGAACAATGAAAATTACTTTCATATGAAATTACATAGAAATACAACAACATGCATCAAATACTCAGCAACTTAGAAATTCACAATTCAAGCTCAATTCACATTAGATGCATAGGCCAAATGTGAAATACAAACAAATTTTTACTGCTGCATATTTTTATAAAAACACATTTTTAAAGCATGAAAGATGGTGCATAGGATAATATACACAAGATGGATAACTGAATTACAAAATAAATTTACCTTGTAATGATTTGAAACATGCCTGTGATAAAATACCTATGAAATTCTATGTATTCACAAATTTATTACATCAGTTTGCAAATGATTTGATCATTTTCATAACCAAAAGATCACTAAAATGATTTGCAGATTATTTTTAAAAATCAGTTTAAAAAAAGTCAGCCCTTTAACAAAGTAAGCTTACTTACTTTAAAACTTCTGCTTCAGTAGGTTAATTATGGGAATCATTCCTGTTCAGGAATTATAAGTGCGTTTCGGTTTTTGTAAAACTGCACTGCATTTCACTGCAGTTAATAAATTATTATGAAAATTACAATAATGTAATATGGAATAAAACTGAACATTTAAATGAAAAATGATACTGATTTTTTTATTGCGGTTGTCACAAGCAGAACACAGTTATCAGATGCTACAATTAAACATACTTTATATGACAAAAAATAGTGAAATAACTAAAACGTGCAAATTCTTGAGCTTCTTTTCAATTTGATGGTAGCTGAACATCTAGAGTCAAGTAATGCAATTCCATGTAGCATCTTCCCAGCTGCTCCTTCACAGATGAATAGATGTGAACAGATGTTAAACAAGAATTTTTAACACTTTGACAGCTGCTGTGGACGGACATATGGAACTGCACAGCAGACATCCCACTCATATGCCTCTGTTGACCAATCGTCATTGCCAACTACACCTACAGTGGGCCTGGAAACAAAGAGACTGGTGACGGAAGGCAGGGACATCAGATGTCTAACACTGAAGTGGAAGACAGATGAATCATGATTTCTCATTGTGTTGAGGTATGCAGTCACCCATCAACTGTCAGTCGAACAGTTGCTCTCCCTGGCAGTTTTATGCTTTGGGGGACCCTTAGTTGTGGTAAAATAGACCATGAAAGCTGTGGACTATATGAACATAACTGCTGATCAGCTGCACCTTTACATGTAATCTGTCTTCTCAACTGGAAATGGAATCTTCCAATAGAACAATACCCATGTCACAAGCCTCGAACTGTTTTGAAGTGGTTTGAGGAACATAAGGATGAATTCCAATTGATCTCCTGGGCACCCAACTCGTCGAATCTTAACCCGATAGAGCATATTGAGATGTCACGGAGTGCAGCTCAGAGCTCAAACACCACCATGTCGAAAAATCTCAACTCTGTTTGACTGCTGCTCAGACATTTGACACAGCCTGTCTCCAGTCATCTA
This sequence comes from Stegodyphus mimosarum, assembly GCA_000611955.2. Taxonomy (NCBI): domain Eukaryota; kingdom Metazoa; phylum Arthropoda; class Arachnida; order Araneae; family Eresidae; genus Stegodyphus; species Stegodyphus mimosarum. Next base: position 422,334 of record KK119490.1, read on the forward strand.
TTAAGAACTTGTGACATCCATACCAAGGCGAGTTGCAGTTATTTTGCAGGTCAAAGGTCATTAAAAAGCTAGACTTGTCAAGAATCCACAATTATTGTAAACATTTAAAACTAGAATAAATAGTAAAATAGATACAAACCTCTAACTCTATGCTTAATTCTTGAACTGCCTTTAATTTATTCTCATCCTCTGAAATAAAAAAAATATTTATAATTCATGTAATCACTTATTTCAATAAAAATTTCATTTAACAGCAAAACCGTTTTAAAAAAATAACATACTTGCACTGGGATCCACAAGCATGGACACATAAGAACGATATGTGTTCATTTGTGCAACAGGATCACTGCTAGGCGGTGCTGACATAACAGTCATTCTTGACACCATTTGATTCAATCTAAAAAAATGACAAAATAAAGAAAATTTAGCAATTGCTTTCAGAGACACCTACTAATTTCATAACACCACTTCTGGTACTTTCTGGATATTTGAATCCCTCACCAAAAAGTCAAATTCGTTGCCGATTTTGGAGAACACTCACAAACTCTGCAAATTTGAAGAGAAATGTTTGGATATGCCTACATCTACTTCAGCATTGCACCTACTGCCACTTACTTTTTTTCCCATTGAACACATGCATATTTTGCAGCTTTTTATGCTGTTAAGTCTCCTTATGTACACAACAATCTGCATTCACACATGCAACCAAAAAACAGTACAATCTTGGCATTTTGAACCAACTATCATAATCACTCGAGAAGAGTTGAAACTTCAACATATACTCAAATGTCATGAAAATAAAGGAGGGCAACCCATTACAAATCACTGCAAAGCAAACAATTGTATTTAATGCAGAAAGAACTTATGCTTTCCTTCTGTACCAGCCTTCCACATTTCTGCATTGGCAAGAAACAAAGGGTTACTGATCTATGCATGTACCAGAAACAAACAGTAACCAATCTGTACATGTATAAGAAACTAACAGTTAACTGGTTTTCTAGTCTAACTAGTTTTTCCTAAAAGCATTATGTTAATACAGCATTTTTCTTTGTCAAATACCTATTATGCTTTCTATTTTCAATCTGCAATCAATGGGAAAAAAAGCTATAGTTGATGTTTGTGACATTATTATCAGCAATTGCCACCCAAAATAGTCTGTAAAAAGTGAATTTGTTAGTATGTTTATACATATATACATATATATATATATATATTTAATTAAATGAAAACAAACCTGCGTCAAAAAAATAAAAAAAGGTACAAGGTGGTTACATTATGTATTAATGCAACCACTTTAGCACAGTTTGGTGATTTTTTGCAGATGAAAAGGTAAAAGTTACTTATTGGACGCCAGTCTGTGGTTTTCACACTGTTTTTAGAAAGATTCCCAAACTTTCGATATTTATCGTAAGTTGGTAAACATTATCAACACATGAAAAGAAAACATACTGTAGTAATTTAAAATAAAAATCTGATATTATTAAATAAAGATTACATAATATATTAAAAAATAAAACACATTCTTCTTCAGAACTTTTTACCTCGCCCTTTTTCTTCCAAAGTACACAATGATCTTCTTTTGCTTATAAAAATCAGATAATTGCAGAAACTCGCTTTGTACACTTTGTACAACAGTGGAAATTAAGGAATTAATCATTCCCTTTAGAAAATTTTCAGCAAAATGCAAATTTTCATCATAAAGTTAAAAGTAACCTATAGCGCACGGCGTGCATTGATTAAATTCATAATCGATGTGTTGAACCGAACGAAGGTGAGAAAATACATGAGGCATGAGGTGGGTTCCTGCACAGAAGAGAGACGGGTGATATATCTCTATGTGGTAACTCTGTAGAGTAGTGTAGAGTGCCACCGAGAATTGTACTGCGTGCCATAGGTTGGAGACGCCCGAGTTACACAGTATAATTTTCCATTGGGTTACCTACCCTGCATACAGAAAATATATCTCAAATGGAGTTTGAAATGGAGTCTGTGGGCAGCAGTTACTTTAGAAATAAAAGGTCAAACTTAAAATAAATAAAAAAATAAATGTTTACAGAAGCAAAATTTCACATTATTGCCTGAAATTTATGGGAATCAAGCAATAGATCATTGTACAACTTTTTTTTTTTTTGGCTACTAAGCTTCTACGAAGGACTTGTCAGACATGTTGATTGAAAATTAGGAAGACAAAAATTATCAGCAGATTAAAAGAAGCATCATAGCCAGGGCAACTAGTGCAGCTGCAGAGCGGCAATACTAGGGGTGAAATATTTTAGATATGGTGGGCAGCAAAATGCCTCTAACCTAGTGTGATAATTTAGCGGTGACTCAACCCAGTACCACAAAATACCTGTAACCTAGTACGAGGTAGGAAAAAAAAGTCATCAAACAAGAAATCGAATAATATGAGAGAATATCACAAGAGACTTCAACAATATCAATATGGCGATTTTGACAAACTTTGGTGAAGAGAGACGGTTGTGTTCTGTTGATCCCTCATTGCTTGATGCAACGTTATTGATATGAAGATTTGATGAATATTGTTATTCCCGATCTCTATCCGGAATAACAATATTTGATAAAACGGGAATTAAACATTTTGAGCAGAATTTAAATTGTCAAATCAGTGATTCTTCCCATGAATCCAAATAGTATTTCAGCATGCACAACAATTGGTGAAATAAATTATAATCTCTGCCTATGATTGCCAAGGAATTATAACTAAAGATTACACACTAGAATTGCATAAAAATGCCTGACTTGCTTAGGGATAGGAAATTAATTTTGAAGTTGTTCTGCAGAAAATTGAGACAAGTCTCCTAACCAAGTAAGAGGCTGAAGGCTCACCAAACCACCACCAAAAATAAAATTCCTGTAAAATTATTTGACAGATTAAAAGAGCTCTATATGCAAGGCAAAACTGATTTCTTCAGCAGTTACTCACTCTATTCAAGGACTGAATAAAAGTATTTTCCTACAACGAACAGCAAATCTTTCTGGTGGATCACAACTGTTGTGAATGGGATCACACATGAATGTAAGTAGATACTGCTTGAAGTAAAATTAATTGGAGAGAAAAGATATTAAGTTGAATAATTAAGTAAAAATATTAGCATTGGGTTTTTTAGGCTGACTTCGTATTAATGTATTCCGATGACCATTATCAGTTAAAAAAGTAATATAACCGGAATACTAATTATCAGAAATGGAATTATTTGTAATTTTGCATATTTGTTGCTTTAACGATAAGCCAGCACTGAATAGTTTGAAATCTAACAAATTTTCACATACATAATATCAGAAATTAAATTATAAATTAATAAAGGAAAGTGGTAATGCATGATTTATATTTCAAATTCCATTTATATTAGAAATTGAATTATATTTATTCAAAACATGTCGCATTTCAGATGGCAAAAGATCGCAAGTAGCTCGCGAGCCGCAGTTAAGGTTCGAAGAGATGCACGAAACTCGCGAGCTGCAGTTTGACCATGTGTGGTATATGCTATTATAAGCAACTTTAAAATCTATTGAAATATGAAAGGTATCATTATTATGTTCAATGGTTTTTCACAATTTATCCAACAGAATGAATTTGATGAATAATAGATTTTCCAGCTTGAAATCCAGACTGGTAGCTACCAATAACTGTAGATGCATATGGTAATAGTCTATTATAAAATATGGGAGATTTTAAATGACTTATTTAAGTGGGTGATACCGACAATTGTTACATTCCAGTCTGTCACCCTTTTTAAAAATGGGGCATATGGAGCCCTCTTCCCATTCAATGGGTGAATATGATATTAACAGTCTTTAATTCACCAAGTAATGAGGTAGATGCCATATAATTTTTTCATGAAAGAAGTCTTTTACCTGAAAAATAAGTATTCGAAAATGGCCACAATATGAAACATTATGTTAACAATGAAACCATTTAGGATGCAATGTTAAAAGTTTAAAAAAGAGGAAACGCCTCTGTGTTGGAAATTAGTTGTGGTTCCAGAATATCATTCATCACTGCTTTCAGATTTATGTCTAATAAGTCCATGAAATGATATAACAAACAGCTCAATATGTGTGAAAGTCCTGCAATTGACTAGAACAATTACATATGATAAGGATTCTCAAAAATATTTTTAAGAAACCACATGTGAATATTATTGTTATTATTATACACTGTGTTGGTTATTTTTACATTCGCTCTTCACGAGCTTCGCAAAATTATAGCAGAGATCTTGGCACAAATCTAAAATTGCCCAAAATAGTTATGGGATACTATAATAAAGAAGTACCCAAATTTTCATAGCTAGTCATTATTTTAGATTCCACAAAACAACTGTTTGAAAATAATGAATATCCAAGACAATGGTTTATAATGCTTCATTCAGCATTATAATTTTTGAAGAAACTGATGAATACAATGTTTTAGAACTTTCATCAGATGATAATGATCAAGGTAAAATAGTAGCGCTTCCCCCAGAACCAGATATTGGGACTGATAAGGAATGCATTGATGATGATCTGTTAGAGATGATTTCTCCAATTCCGAAAGATGCATCAGATGACATCGGAAAAATGTAAAAATGCATCAAATTCATCAAAAAAAAAAAATATCAATCACCTAAGAAAAAAAATATTGCCTGAAAAATTGTTCACTTGTACATGCAATGATACCTGTCGGCAAAAAAATCCAAAAAATCCTAGTATACACAATGTATTTGGTATAAACAGACACATTCTACGTATACTAATTTCAAGCAAAAATTGTATTTAACTGAAACTAATGCATTGGATAAATAAAAAAACTGGCTAAAGTTTGTCTTTATTTAAATACACTGTTTTGCAAAAAAACCAAAGCACCAAGAAGGACTTTTGCGATCATGATGAAATTTGGCATGCAAAAACATCTTGATCAACTATGCAAATGATCAAAATTTCAAGAAGAATGAACAAGAATTGCGACCACAGTGCGCAGTTCGCAAAGTATAAAACCAGTAACAGAGGTAGAAAATTTATCTTTTTTTGTTGCTGTCATTGTAATTCCGTAAAGAAGCAACAAAAGATGCCATTACGATGATATCGAAGACCTTACAGACAACTAAACGACTTCAGACGTGGTCGCATTGTAGGTTTGAGTGAAGCTGGATGGTCATACACACACTGCTATTCAAAGATGTTGGCAGCAATGGTTGCTACAAGGAAATTGCCAATGGAATGAAGGCTCTGAAAGGTAAAGGAGCACAAATGCGAGGCAAGATAGGATGATTGCTCACCAGACTCGAACTGCCCCAGCGGCATCATTGTGGACTATTCAACGCATTACAGCCACGGCTATACCTCCCGTGGTACCGTCCACCATCTCACGGCACTTGTCTAGACAGGGTTATGCTCCACAGCATGTACAACTTTGACCCCACAACATCGGCGGAGTCATCTGGAGTGGTGTCGCAGCCGATCAGCATAGCTGCCATCAGACTGGCACCGTATAGTGTTCAGCGATGAATCCCGCTTCACTCTTGAAGGAGATGACCACTGTGTTCGTGTGTGGAGAAGAGGGGGGCTAGCGGTCCCAATCAGCCTTTGTTTTACAAAGGCAGACAGCCATAACCCCTGGTGTGATGGTGCAGGACACTATTTCTTATGACAGCAGGTCATCTTTAGTCATCCTCCGTATATTTTTAACAGCTCAACAATATGTTGATACCATCCTGCGGCCGGTTGCATTACCTTTCATGGCACATCATCTTGGGACCATTTTCCAACAAGATAATGGCAGGCCACATCCCGCTCACATATATCTCTGGACTGTCTCCATGCGGTCGATACTCTTCCTTGGCCAGCAAGGTCACCAGACCTTTCACCAATTGAACACGTCTGGGACATGGTAGGTCGCCAGATTCGAAAACCACAAAACATCACAGATCTGAAATGACAACTGATGAATGCCTGACAGAATGTGTCGCAGGATAACATTATGAACCTCTACCACTCCTTGTCTCGACGAACACAAGCATGCCTTGCTATCACGGACAGTCTGACCAACTACTAATTTGAACACTCAATGGGTGATTGTTAGCCGTGACAGGTACTAAGACCTTGATTTTTTAATCATTTTATTACCTGCATATGAGCTATATCCATATTCATTTTCATCAAAAACAACCACTTACTTCATGGTGCTTTGATTTTTCTGTAAAAGAGTGTATTTCAAATGCCAATTTTATGCAGTATGAGGTTCTTTTAACACATCTTTCTACAGATGAGCAAATTATACCTGATTCTGGTAGACATTCATGAAAAACATTGCACAAAGGAAAACCCCTTTCATTTCAAGTACAAAGTTCAGTGTTTTGTATCCCTATGAAGAGTACATATATCATTCATATATGTATTCTGGAAAATCTTCAAAGACATTCACTGTTCTTTGACCTGAACAGTAAATGTTGTAACAGATTCTTCATGTGTTTTGGAAGTTTCTTCAAATTATTACATATATTTCAACAACACTTTTTTTAAGCCACAGATGCTGCCAGAAATGAGTGAAATGAAATTTCATGCGGCTGGAACAATTCTTGAGTACAAATTACGAAATTATCCTAGTCTAGTATCTGTAAACAAAATGCAGTAAAAGTTTACAATTGAGTGCCTCTTGTTTTTTGGCGATTCTGTTTTGATGCCAAGATCGGTGCCAATAAGACACAATTCCAAGATGGCCGCTACACAAAACCAAAACAAGAAGTCAAAGAATTTCACAAACTCCGTGTCCATGTGCACATCGACCTATTTTCACTTAAAAAAAACATCAGAGAATTGCACAAACTTAGTCACTGCACATTTTGACTTTGTCCATGTGCACATGGATTTATTTTCTATTAAATAAATCAAGAAGCTAAAACCATGTTAAAACTCTCATGGTAAACAGAAATGGGGTTTCATCGCCAAAACTGAACAAAATTTTTGCCAAAAAAACAAGCGGCACCCAATTCTACACTAGAGCCCAAAATGCAAAAGAAGCACATGGAGCATACAACACCGTATTAGATAAAGAGCATGGCATCGCAGTAAATCGATAAAATGACAATTCTCTCATAGCTATATATTCTCTCATGGTCATAGCTGAATAATTTGCAGGTGCAAAGACGAAGAAAATAATAATAGTTGTTGTAATACTACCACATGCAAATTAAGAGTGATGAAAGAAAGTGAGAACACAAATGGAATGGTTGCTACTTTCCAACAACACATTCGTATAATTCTACATACTATCTGACAGATAATCTTATAAATAAAATGATTAGAGACACACCAAACTACTAACCCAAAATCAAACAAAAATTCACACAAAAATTTTCACTTCAAGCATAATAAATGAAAAATTTTTAAAGCTTCATGAAATCGAAATTTTGAAATAAAAGAAACCGTTTGCACCATTTAAGGATACACTTAAAGTTTTGTTAAGCTTTTTGCAACGTATTTAAGGATTAATTTTTAACTTCAGGCATAATAATGTTATTTAAGAGTGAATTTTTAACTCATTATATGCATAAAAGCATTTACGACGAAATGAACCATTATACAGAACAACATCCAAGTTTTCCATGGATATTACAGAATAAAATAAAAATTAACGGATACCTAATTTAACGAGGCTTCAAACGGAATGAAACACACAAGTCACATCCTTCACATATTAACTGCATACTAACGAAAAAGCACATTGCCGTTCAGTTTTCATTTTGTTTGTTTCTCTCCGGCGAAATTGTTGCCAATTTGTTCCCGTTTAATTCTTGAAAAAAAAATTCGGATTATCAGGAGGCAGATTAGTCAGCAATCATTTCCGACAGTATTTATTAACATACAACAATTTTTTTTATATTCTCCTAAGAATAGCTTTGGTGGTGACAATTTGACCCCTTTAAGGATGCGGGCGACATTTTATTCTGCCAATGGAAGCGAATATCATGTGAGGAATAGCAGCTAGGGAGAAGAGGAAAATATATGGGGAAAAGCGGACTGAAGATTGTTTATATTTGTTTCGTAACTGATTGTTAATTTGGTTCTGTTATATAGTTAAATAAGCATTAAAAATCAAATATTGTGCATTTACGACGAAAACGCAGGGCAATTACTTTTGGATCCGATTTCATATATGTATTATTCTATCACATTCTCGCTTGTATGTATCAAATAACTAGCTACTTTTGACATTTATTTCTGGATGCGTAGTATTTTACAACTTTTTCCGCATTGAAAAACCTAAATATTGAAACCTTTTGTGTATGCTTCTGAAAATATTATTTCATGTTAAAATTCTTATATAACTACGATAGGAATATGCTTCTATTATTTACTTAAAATAGCAGTATTTGATAGCCTTTCACATAGCAGCGATTCTACAACTGGTTCTGTAATGTTATATAATGTTCAATAAATTGTCTTATGCATCATTTTGTCTGACTATTCATTTGCATAAAGAATATATAGTCAATATAGAAAATGCGAGTTCAATATATTTTAAATACAGAGATAATAAACAAAAACTAAAAGAGAGACTACACATGAATCAGATAAATACAAGGTTTCTAAAATATCCTAAAGTATTTTACTGATCTTGAGATAAATATAGCTGTAGGAGACCGATTTCAAAACTCAACAATAAATCGATATTCCTAGATCTAAAAACTCAAAAAATGTACAAAGTATTGACACAAAACTCTTTTTATTCTTTGTAACATTAATAATTACAGCGTTTATATTTTAAAAAATCTAACTACGAATATGAAGCAATTCTCTTTAAATTCCAAACATTAGAATACTATTTTCAGTTACCAGAATTACAAAGTTACAGACGTTAAACACGTAAAGCTATACTGACAACAATACGCTTGTATAAATTTAACACTCAGTTTTCTACGTCCTCCCACCTTGAGTTGGAAGACTAAACAATTCAACAATTAACAATCGGGTTACGAATCAAATCTTTCTGGTACTTTGATGCCTCTTCCAGATACAGTTGTTACAGTTCTTTAATGGGTTCTGTAGGGTCTGCTACTCGTGCCACGGATACTTCAGAGTCAGACACTTGCTTACTTTGAATTTTAGTTTGTACATTCTTAGCCATTTCACAAGTAATCACAAGTAATCGTTACTAACGGAGACAACCGTCGTATCATTGGCAACCATTATTTCTCCATGAGCTGTTCGAAGTTTCAAGAGACATGATTTTTCCTTTTCCATACAAAATCCAGAAACGTTCCCTCAGAAGATTAAGTAACACTTGAATCCCCGCCTGTCCATGCCTTTTATGAAAAGAAAATATTAGTAGTTTTACAACCTGGTGTTGAGTAGGGAGAATCACAGGTTTTGTAAAAGAATGGCTGTCTTCTCGAGAGAAAATTTTTGTTCTTAAACTGATTAGGTCATCTTCATTTTCCTAAACTTTTAATGCTCTCAATTTTTTAACTTCCTCGCCGAAGAATGCTTCTCTTTGAATGATCCTTATTACTCTTTTCTCAACTTCTGAAAACTCCTCTGCATCCAGAATTCCTTGTTTTCTCAATTACTTCGATTTTTTACAGTTTCCCAAAAATCTCAATATCCAGCCAATCACGCGTAAATTTTTTCATACTGTGAAAAGTAACGAGAATACCGATCAATATCTACATTTTTTATCTGAGTAGTCAAACAGCTAGTTGAAGATGAAACAACAGTTTTATTCCCTTCATTGAAAATTTCATCTTCATTCACAACAAATTCTGAAGAAGGCCACTTCTCAGTAGATAAATATAACCAATCAGTGCCCTCCCACCATTTTGACTGTGTCATTTTCTTCGCAGAATAGCCTCTGCTTTGAGCACAGGGTTTAATGTTCCTGGCGCATGTCTCCATTTCTCCTTGGAAGTCAGATTCCTGATTTCAGATATTCGATTTTGAACAAAGTTTCGCCATGCTGTTTCTCTTTTAATCCAAGTAAGTACAGTAGTGAAATCCGCCCAAAATAAACTTCCCCATGGTGGAATCTCACATACAACTGTAAAGGCAAGGCGAGAAGCAATTGTGCCTGCCAGTAAATCTAATCTAGCGATAGTTGTTTTCTTCTTTCCAGTTGGGGAAACTCTGGATTTAGCATTTAGCAACCGTACTTTAACACATTTACTAGTTTCAACTCGAAAAAGGATTTCTGTCCCATAGCCATACATGCTTGCGTCAAAGAACAAATATAAAGAATATTTTTCATCGTCATCACCGATTTTCAAATAGCGAGTTTTCTAAGCAAAAAAATATTTCTCATACACTTCAGAAATTCTGTTTTTAGTTTCAGACTCCTCTTTAGTTTCAGAGCCCACCTCTTCTTCCCAATTCAACTTCCTCTCCCAAGTTCTCTGTAATGATAGTTTCGGGAACAATGCAACAGGGCACGTCACACTAATGGGATCGAAGATTCGATGAGCAGCAGAAAGTATAATTTTCTTCGTAACTTTTTTTTTACATAAAGCTTCCTCAAACTAGTCACACTGATACCCAACGTATCTGCATCTTTATCCCACTGCACAACCAACACATTTGTAATGGGAGTGATTTCATCGCTGAAATTTGTACATTCACAGTCTCTTAACCCTTTAACGGTTTGACCCGGATTATTTCGTTCTTATATGCAGGCTCCTTAACTGTTCGTTATGGAATATTGTTACTTTAAATGTATCCTCGAAAGCGGACCGCCCGTGTTTTTGTAATAATGAAAAGATACGCCAAGAAGGGCTAGCCTGAATTTTTCCATCTCTTCAACCCGCAGTGCCTAAGGGGACTAGGGTCCACGCAACCCTGACGACAATGAGTAATGGGTGTCATTAGCGCGGGGAGAAATCTTCTTAAGGTTTTGAGATAAAAGCCTTACACTGGCTCCAAAGAAACAAATTTATTATAAGTCACAAAGTGAAAGTATATATAAAGGGAATTAATAATTTCCGTTTTAGAGCGGTTAGTGATTAAAAAAAAGAAGTTTTTAGAAAATAAACTTTTATTTATAACGCATAAAATCATTAATAAATTAAAACGAGAAAAAAGATGTATCATGTAATTTAATGGTAACTCGAGATTAAATAATTCTCTTTAAAAATTAATTTGTATCACGAATAATAAAAACGTAAGGCTTTCTTGATAAATTTATAAATGTAGTACTTTTGACAATGTGATTCCGTTATTTGATTTCATCATTTAAGAACCTATTATTCTTGTTATAAAACTATACAGGAATTTTGCAAAGGGGCTTAAATACTATCTTATCCCCATTAATCTGTACGATAAGTTATTATTCTACTTTTGGTTCAGTCTTTTATTCCAAGTATCCTGTTACCTCAAATAATCGGAAAAAACTATAAATTTTAAAAATTCGCCCAAAAATCAGAAATTATGTTAGAAATTTCATGCAAATCTTATTTCGAGAACTATTTTACGCTCTGTAAAATGATGCAAACTTAAAATTATTGAAATTTTTAGTTTATTCTTCAAATTAAAATACGCTGCTGGCCACCCAAATTGCAACACCAAGAAAGACAAGATATATGATAAAATTTATTTAGTAGATAACATGTTGACCAAGTATCAAATGAGTAAATTCGTAGACTTCTGTGAGGTGTGGTTCCTTCTAGAATCAGTAGCCAGAGCAGCCGCCATTGTTGGAGATCACCGCTGCCACATGTCTCGGCATTAATTCAAAGAGACTTTGGATGTGTTCTTGGGGTACAGCAAGCCAAGAAGCTTCCAAACGTTGCCAAAGTTAATCTGGTGCGGCAGCTTGGGATGTAAACTGGATCAATCGTTCAGCAACCATGGACCACATGCTTTCTATCGGCAAAAGATCCGGAAGACGAGCCGGCCAGGGAAGCAGTTCAATCTGGCGATTGACGAAGAAGCCTTGGACAATGCGTGCCACGTGTGGTCGCGCATTATTCTGTTGAAATATGGCTGTGGGAAAGCCCTGAAGATAAGGAAAGATAACTGGCTCCCACACCTCAGAGATGTAGCGCTGGCTGTTTAAAGTACCAGAAATACGTACTAGAAGAGTGCGAGACAGATATCCAATACCGCCCCATACCTTAATACCCGGTGCAGGACCAGTGTGGCGGTGCATAACGCAGCTGTTCAGCATCCTCTCTCCACGGTGTCTCCAGACACGAATCTGACCATCAAGGTATTGCAGACAGAAGCGTGACTCGTCAGTAAAGACAATTTCATTCCATTTTGCCGTCTACATCCTTCATTCATCGCACCATTGGCGGCGGAGATGCCTGTGGTTCTGCGTCAAGGGTAGACGAAGCAATGGACGTCTTGCGGACAGACCACTCTGCTGTAAACGACGTCGAATGGTACGCACAGACACTGGATGATGCGTTATAGACTGAATGTGCTGTGCTATGGTTCGTGATGTGACTGAGCGATCCGTCACTGTCATGCGCACAATGTTCCTGTCATCACGTGAAGTGGTGCACTGAGATGGATGCGATCGAACACGTCGATTCGTCGTACCCTCCTGCATCCAACGGTCACATATCCGCATTACAGTTGTTTGGTTTCGTCATTGCTCTCCAAGTGTATCGTTAAACGAATGGACGTTCTGCATTTACAGTAGGACTATAGTTATGATCTGATTATTTAATTTTCTGGTTTTATTTGTGTGAGCTCAGCAGTAAAATTTTTGATAGGAAAAATAAATAGACTAAATTGTAGATGATTAACTTGTATTTTCTTCTTCAACTATTACGACGTCTGGGGTAAGTACATTATTTTGCTATCCTCTGTAGGTCACATATTTTATCCCTATCATTCGGGTTATTGCGGAAACAACGTGATGTACTCTTAATCACATGTCTTAATCCTATACTAGGTAGTTGGATCTCGTGGTTCATCGCTGATAAAATTAATATTCAAAATTTTGGTTATCACTTGTACACCAGAATAATTATAATTAATATTTCTCATAACTTACAGAAATTAACACAATTTTAATTACGTAAGAAATTAAAATATATTTAAGTATTTTTACTATATATAAAATATTTTTTACAACAATTAGGAAAGTGCGAGAGTGATATTCAATACCGCCCCATACCATAATACCCGGTGCAGGACCAGTGTGGCAGTGCGTAACGCAGCTGTTCAGCATCCTCTCTCCACGGTGTCTCCAGACTCGAATCCGACCATCGTGGTATTGCAGACAGAAACGTGACTCGTCAGTAAAGACAATTTCATTCCATTCTGCCGTCCACATCCTCCTTTCATCGCACCATCGGGGGCGGAGACGTCCGTGGTTCTGCATCAAGGGTAGACGAAACAATGGACGCCTTGCGGACAGACCACTCTGCTGTAAACGGCGTCGAATGGCACGCGCAGACACTGGATGATGCGTTACAGACTGAATGTGATGGGCTATGGTTCGTGATGTGACTGAGCGATTCGTCACTGCCATGCGCACAATGTTCCTGTCATCACGTGAAATGGTGCACTGAGGTGGAGGCGATCGAGCACGTTGTCCGTCGTACCCTCCAGCATTCAACGGTCACATATCAGTTGTTTGGTTTCGTCCAACACCACCACCGATTTCCCTGAAAGATAATCCACACTCTCGGTAGGCCGGTATCCTTCCTCTGTCGAACTCGGATACTTGATCAAACGATGATCGCTGTTTACTACGAGGCATAATGGATCGTTTTTTTTTAAAACCACAAGAAAAACACAATTGCCGCACTTGAAATCGTCGAAACTCCAAGCCTTAAATAGCGCTTTGAAGTGGCGCCACAGGCGCGCGTGATGTGCGTCTGCGCTGAAACTCTAATCATTTGCATATCTCACCTCCGCTAATGCATGTTGTAAATTTCATGTTTTTTGCATTCTTCCTTCAGAGTGTTGCATTTACGGTGGCAAGCAATGTATGTACAAAAAATGTTTTTCAACATTAAATTTTAAAAGCTTTTAATCGAATTTTATAAAACTCGCTTTACCACGCTGTATTATCAACCGTAAACTGTGTGCTTGCAAAATTTGAACTCGCTGGTTTCTGGGGTCTACTTGTCTAACTGTTGTGTAAAAACTGGAGAGTAGTGACTGCACAGAAGGAGGATTTAAATTACCCTTTATTACACCCTTTATAAATTTACAATGAGTCAACTCGACGCGAATAAACTGCGCCTCTATTTGGGCGGTAACTGAAACAGTAAGAACTAAATTCAAAATGTGAACATATTCACAAGAATTCGAATTACGCTACAGGGCTCAGACTATTCTGTTTTCTAAAGCAGCGTTGCAAATCTAGTGGCAGCGAAGTAATAGCTGTTACGCCAAGTTTAATCAGCAATCAATGCTAAGCAGAAGTTCAAGCTACAACAAGCACAGAGTTTGCCCACACTCTCTAACTTTTCATTCCAGAACTTGATACTTAAACCTTTCCTCCCACTGGTAGAATTTGCATTACTTCACGTGCGCTACCAAATTTAAATATTCTGGCTTTGACAACTATGAGAGTGAAGGCTTAAAAGAAAGAAACATTAAATGAAATTAAACTGGTTATTTAAAATAAATTTAAATCCTTACTAGCTTATCGAGAAGTAGTTTAAAAATCGGTGACGAGCTTCTGGTTATAGCGACAAACACCGTGAGTGAACTGAATACAATTTTTAAAACAAACTTGCCAACACTTAAATATTATATCTTTACACACTTTGGAAAGCTCGGTAAATTGTTGATATCGCATAACCGTCATTTTTATGACATTCAAGGTATTATGAAACATGCACGTGACATTCATACTCCAATTCTGTTCATTTGTAAAAATGGCTGCCTTTGAAGATATAGCACAGAGGCTGTTCGCACATTTTTTAGACGATTTTGGAAGCGGTAATAAAAAATCTTTTGCTGCAAAAGAAGTAATTGCAATTGTACTATATTTTTAAAAGTCAAAATTATTGTCTGTGGCTTGAAAGTTTTGTTTCTATTCAAAATGGCGAATTTAACAAAGCAGTGGTTTGA
>KK119490.1:437394-453142 GCA_000611955.2 Stegodyphus mimosarum
AGAGAAATATTACTCCGTTATCCAAAAACGATGTGAAAGTCATCGGTTTGTGATATCTAAAGCGTCGATAGGTTAATATCATCAACAAGAAAGGAAAAAAACATCAAATTGGAGCCTCAAGTGGGACAAAAATTCCAAACAAGTATCCAAGGGAAAAACGGACATCTTCGACTATTGCAAAGGTACGCTGTTTAATGTTAAAAGAAAACCCCCCTAGTCAAAGGACAGTTGAAATCATTGAAATGCTCAGTGTCCACTCTAAACAAAATGATAAACGTTGATTTAAATCTTAAGAAAGCGAATAAACGAATATGCATCGTCTTCTTCCGAAGCATATCGCTCGACGCAGGACACGCTGCAGAATTCGATATGAGAAACACTTATCCAAAGAAAAATGGAAAACAATTGTCACAATAGATGAAGCATGGGTGTATTTGAATGATTGTAACAAAAAAAGAGCCATTTATTATCATAAAAGGGGATAAAAAAATTTAAGTACATGGTTCAAAGAATCGAAAGAAAGTTTTTCTAAGGGATTCGTGATTGTTGCTGGTTTTTCTTATAATGGCAAGTTAAAAATAAAGAGAGTGCAAAAAAGTGTCAAGATTAACTGCAAATACTATCGGGAACATATTTTATCGCCAATTTTTCTGAATGAAATACCATCGCTTTACCCACAGTGCCGTCAATTTGTGAGACTCCATCGGGACAAAGCTAGCAGTCACACATCAAAATCCACTGTAAATTTCCTAAAAGAAATGGAATAAAAAACTGGTATCAAGGCCATACCCTTCACCGATATCCCTACTAAATCTCCCGATGTGTTACCTATGCATTTTTGTGATTTCGGACTTTTAAAAACTGCATTATCCAAACGTTGTCCCAAAACCCTAACAGGACTCTGGAAAGCTGTTCGGGAGGAATGGGATAGAATACCTCTTCTGACTTTTCAAAAGACATTAATATCCTGGAAATTGCGGTGTCGAAAGATAGTTCAGAATAAGGGATGTCAAATAGGACATTTAAAAAACAAGAATTTTATGTAATTTAGTTTTGTGAATACAATATACATCGTCTAAGAAATGTGCGAACAGCCTCTGTGGGATACTCATTATTGATATTTAATTCTGTTGTGTTTTTATACAGAATATTGGTAACGCAGAGAGAGGTCAACAAAATTTCCGCAAATATTTAATTATTCAAGTTATATAACTACTTATACTAGCTCAAGAAATTTTGAATCATTTTGTAAAAATGTAAATAATCTTTTTTTAAAATAATCTTTTCTTTAAAATTCCTTTTTCGCCCCCTCCCACCCTCGCTTAATGACTTTATTGCTATTCTGATAAATGGAAGTTTATGAAAACGAAAACCTGAGTAGATAATTACAAATCTAACTAGTAAATGCTCTACAAAAACAACTTTTCATGTTTTAGCAGAATTTTCTGGAAACGTATTTATATAGATTGTTGTAGATATCAACACAGTTTTATACCAATTTAAGTTTTTTCCTCCTTTGCCTAAATTAATAACTAAATTGACAGGAGCCGTAGTTTGAGCGTTAGGCTCATTTGAATACAGCAAAACACATGAGGACATTGTACATTTACCGCTTTGCTTCAAGTGAAAAAATAAACAGGCACGGCTCTGCTATCAAATATTACTAATCGTCAAAGAAATAGATTATGTTTATATTACTTGATAAATTAAACAGCTAAATAAATAATACAATAATAAAAAGCATAGTACTTTTAGCTGTAAGAGAAATAAATGTCTTTTTACTTTATTTATTCGCAAAAAATGATTTTGTGGATAAGATCTCCATTTAAGCAAAATTTTCAGGGTAATACTCGATTTCCGTAAAATTATCCACGAGAGAAGCATTTTGCGGATAAATTCTTGATTTCCGAAAACTTTCGTGGATAACACTCCATTTTCGCAAAATTATCCGCAAAACAATTTTGTCGGCAAGAAACGAATTTCTAGAATTCTAGAAACGAATTGAAAAAAATGTTTTAGGTAACAAAACGTAGGCAACCTTATGTCTTGCTACGTCTTTCATTAAGGTGCAGGAAGCTTTATGAAAGCCTGTTCCATAAGGGTGCCGGTACCCTTGTGCAAAGCAATTGTTTTTTTTATAAAAGGGATGAAGATTTATATCATCCCCTACTTAAATATTTAATCAATAAGTGAAACGAAAATCACCTTGCATAAGGGTGTGCTCACCTTTATGGGATACCCCGGATTGGCATAAAGATACCGATAATCAATTGCAAGCGAGAAACTGAATTTCAGTTTGTGCACACTCCCTTATGCTGGGCACTCTTATGAAAATTTCTGTCTTAGCAACTTGCATAAACATGCGGCATAGCTATGCCGGGGCACTTACGAAGGCATCTCATTTAAAAATAACTAGCATTCTTTCTGAGTCTGAAGGAACCGCCAGATGGCAGCATTGCACTATCGTGTTGAAATTGGCATGCTTTAAAGGTTAGGTTAGGTTAGGTTATTCAATTATGGCAAAGCACACGAGGGCTATCTGCCTAAAGGGAGGGATGCCTTCGTGGAGGACTTTCTAAGGGATACTTTCTCGTATACACGTTACACATGGGGAAAACCACGAAAACGCCCATGCAGCCAGCCCGTTCGCGGGATTCGAACCTCGGACCGAACTACCAGTGTTCAGCGTCTTTACCGCTCTGCCGCTGGTGGGCCATGCTTTAAAGGAGCTGCTTGAGTTTTCGCGACGGCTGTTCTACTGTTTATGTTTAGATAACGTTTTAATAAATTTTAATGACCAATAATTTCTTTTCTTAAAAACTTACTGAACTTAAATAGGAAATTATATATATTTACGTAACTAACTACTTCCCTGGAGTTAGTTATCTCTGTATCATTTTAATTTAAAATCTTCAGACAGTTGTTTAAGACATTTACTTGTCTTTAAGAAATTAATTCTTACATCTACTAATTTTTATATACTTAAAAATAAGAATAAATTTATTATTAAATAACTGCGGAGTACACACAAACATAGGGTGCATCAGAAAACACACCATAAATTAATTTCTTTAATTGATTGCTTAAGAGTTTAAATTACTGATTATAATTCGGACGAAATAAAGGCTACTTTTAAGAGTCATGCAGCTTTGCTAAGGGCCATGTAATTGAAATAAAGCATTGAGGATACATTAGTTATTTTAATTGGCTTTTCCAATTTAGCTTTGAGGCTTCCCGACATATCAATGGTCTAGCAAACGATCCGCTCAAGCAATCGAAATGAAATTTTAGACATTATTATTTGAAAATATGAGCTCGAGATTGTGTTGCTTTAAACGATAGAGCTCTCACGGTTACAGCTACAGTGAAAAAATTCGAAGTTTTCGAATAGTAACGTCCACATTTTCCTATGAAAACGCCCAGCGCATGAATAGTACCAGCGCACTGCATGTGCCTCGAAATCTGCTTTCTTGACCGTGGCTCCGGAGTGCATGATCATCTGCCTTGGACAAGTGGCCAGCTTGTCGCAGAACCCCCCGATGTTTAGTTCCCAAACGAACTTGGTACTTATTTTTTAGACCAACTCAAGAGATGGCAGGCTGAGTCAACCTTGTCCAACCCGAGGATCGCACCCCGGACTTGTGGTGCTGCTACACAACGCGCTAGCCACTGTAACTTCGGCCCTGACAATATAAGGGAGGAGAGAAAAAATAAACTTTTGTTGGAATTACAAGCAAAGCGTCCACCTTTGCAGATGATAATGCCTAGCGTATGGGAGACCGTTCACAACAATGACAAATATAACATCACCGGAGGTATCTATAACCTCACATTTATGGCATCTTTCAATTCTGACAAATCTCGTGGATTTGATATATACACCAGACGGTACAGTGGTTAGGGAAGCCAGCTACGATATCAAACGGCCTGGGTTCGAATCCAGGAGAAGGCATGGCTGTAATTGTCCGTCCCTTCATAGGAGGCAAAGGTGGCCCACCTATTAGGTGCCTCCATAATTCAGTGGCCACTACTTCTGGCCAAGCTGAAAATCGGATGAGGGCCTGCCATTGACAAAAAAAATTGTTGAAAACTAATAGCCTTGACAGAGATTGATATTTTTACAGCTGACACTAATCAGTTCACTGGATGATTCTCCGCAGGTGTGGGAGGATAAAAAAAACTGCTTAAAGCTTTCCGTGCATTCAGTAAAAGAAACGTTCCGCGCTTTTCAAAAGCTTTGTTGACAAAGCTGGTAACGCTTTCGGAAACAATACCTTAACGCTCTCCAGACCTCCGGAGGGTTAACATAGACTTAATGGGAAAAATTTTTTCTAATAAAGATACAGCGATGAGCGTGAGGTCATCCACAGGCCTCACGAGGATACGCTTGCAGCAGAAGCGGTTTGCATCTACCTCAATTACAAACGTAGTTCCGGTAACAACAGTTTGGAATTTCTCCAAAACGTTTTTCTCAAGCTGAAAATCATTTTGGGGGAATTTGATTTATTTCAAGAACCAGGAATCCGATTTTGATGAAGCAACTGTCATTCTCCTCGTCATGCGGTCTACGTTCTGGTGATAACTTTGCTTTTTCGAAATTCCCAATTGCGATTCCGGAATTCCCGGAAAAATGAGCGTAAATCCGGAAAATAAAGTACCTTATAACCCAGGCTCTGGTTGTCCGATTTTGATGCGGGTTGGTTTTTTCTGTAACAAAAATTCCCCCGTAAATTTACGTATAAAAATTTGATAGTCTCCATGGGGAGTCACCCAGATGCCGCAGACCCCCCGAAACGGGGCATTCGGATCGACGGGCCTGGTGGATGGAAAATCACGAGAATTTGCACGTATAAACGGGAGCGCAAGAGTTCTCGAACGCAGCAAGCTGTTTATCTCTCGGTCGACCAAGGAGTCCATTAGAGAGGTCC
Organism: Stegodyphus mimosarum; assembly: GCA_000611955.2. Classification (NCBI taxonomy): domain Eukaryota; kingdom Metazoa; phylum Arthropoda; class Arachnida; order Araneae; family Eresidae; genus Stegodyphus; species Stegodyphus mimosarum. The sequence goes on from KK119490.1 coordinate 442,323, forward strand.
GAAAATTTTCGGTAAAAAAAATTTGACGCTTTTAAAAAATAAATAAAACGACGATTTTAATCTCCCCGAGCCCTATCTCCCACATATAACGCTTTCGTCCCTAGGCCAAAATCGACCCCCAGGTCGACGTAGAGAATTCTGCGAAGCTACTGGCTAGGATCTGTAACTAGGCAGTCTCGGCCACGGGGGTATACAAATTACGAACGTAGTGGTTCTGGGGCTCCGGAAAGGTCACTTATTGGCCGGTCCGGGGTCCGGCATGTCTTAGAGCAGGTAAGTTCTAGGGGCCCGGGGTTAACTCCCAGAGTATGCTGGGTAATGGCCCTCTGCGACGGGCTGGCCCGTGCGACTGATAGGTAGCAAATAACGACCAGCGATGTCCCAAATTGGGTGCGTTGTGCCGGCCTCTCCAACGCTTCAGGAAAGGGGTTGAACCCTGGCCCCGGCTCTGCGGGGGGAAGGACCTGTAGTGGCATTAACATAGGCACAATGGGAAAATTTTCGACCCCTTATAACCCGGGCTGAGGTGGTCCGATTTAGATGCGGTTCCGTTTTTTATGAACCAAAACATTTTTGCGATTTTTCCATGAAAAAAATTTGGGGGTCACCATGGAGGTCCCCCTGAGGCCTCCCACCAACTAAAACCGAAAAATCAGATCCCAGGATCTGCCGATTTGATTTTCACCAAAACTTATATCCATAGACAGTGGGGCAAGAGCTCTCGAACCGCGCAAGAAGCAAGTCTGTAGGTCGAACAGGGGATCCCTGGCAGGGGTCCAAAAAAGGGGGTCTAAAAATTTTTTCAACCATATAAAAATTAAATACCACCATGTTCTTCCTCTCCTAGAGCGCTGTCACCAGAGTATAAAATTTTGTCTATACGCCAAAATCGACCCGAGTTACGTAGAGCTGAAAATTGCCATAATGCAAGGTCTATGGGAGGAGGTCTGAAATATTGTGAAAGGGGAAAATTTTTGTTAATGAAGATAGAGCTATGAACGTGCGGGCATTGACAGACCCCCCAGTTACATGCTTGCAGTAGAAGTGGTTTGCATGTATCTCAATTAGAATCGCTGTTACGCACACATGACTTTTCCAATGCTAAGCCTAAGTAATGGGGCAGCGTTAACTAAGCCTCAATGCAAAACATTCGAACTGTTATAACCCGGGCTGCGGTGGTCCGATTTAGATGCGGTTTCTTTTTTTATGAATCAAAACGTTTTTGCGATTTTTGCGTGAAAAAATTTGGGGGTCACAATAGGGGGTTATGCTGAGGCCCCCAAGCCCCCAAAACTGGAAAAACAGATCTCAGGATCTGCCGATTCGATTTTTACCAAAATTTATATCCATAGACAGTGGGTCAAGAGCTCTCGAATCGGGCAAGAAGCAAGTCTGTAGGTGGACCAGGGCTCGCTGGGAGGGGTACAAAATTGGTGGTCAAAAAATATTTCACCAGATCAAAAATTAAATAAAACCACGTTCTTCCTCTCCTCAAGCGCTATCACCGGAGTATAAAATTTTTGTCTCTAAGCAAAAATCGACCAGAGTTACGTAGAGTTGAAAATTGCCATAATGCTAAGTCTAAGGGAGGAGTTCTGAAATAGTGTGAAAAGGAAAATTTTTGCTAATGAATACAGAGTTATGAAAGTGCGGCCATCGGGAAACCACCCAGGGACACGCTTGCAGTAGAAGTTGTTTGCATGTATCTCAATTAGAATTGCCGTTACGCACAGATGACTTTGCCAATGCTAAGTCTATGTAATGGGGGTAGCATCAACATAGGCTGAAAGGGAAAACTTTCTTCGTGTTTTATGAATAAAAAATTTTTTGCGATTTTTCCATGAAAAAAATTTCGGGGTCACCCTGGGAGGTCCCCCTGAGGCCCCTCAGCCCCCAAAACCGAAAAATCGGATCTCAGGACCTGCCGATTCGATTTTCACAAAAATTTATATGCATAGACAGTGGGCCAAGAGCTCTCGAACCGCGCAAGAAGCACGTCTCTAGGTCGACCAAGGGGTCAGTGGAGGAGGTCCAAAAATGGAGGATCAAAAAATATTTCACCCAATTAAAAATTAAATACCACCACGTTCTTCCTCTCCTCAAGCGCTATCACCAGAGTATAAAAGTTTTGTCTATACGCCAAAATCGACCCGAGTTCCGTGGAGTTGAAAATTGCCATAATGGTAAGTCTATGGGAGGAGGTCTGAAATATTGTGAAAGAGGAAAATTTTTGCAACTGAAGATAGAGCGATGAACGTGCAGCCTCCGCAGACCCCCAATTTATACACTTGGAGAAGTGGTTTGCATGTATCTCAATTAAGACCGCCGTTACGCACACATGACTTTTCCAATGCTAAGCTTATGTAATGGGGGGAGCATTAACTTAAGCTGAAAGGAAAATATTTTACCTCTTGTAACCCGGGCTGTGGTGGTCCGATTTAGATGCGGTTTCGTTTCTTATGAATAAAATATTTTTTGCGGTTTTTCCATGAAAATAATTTCGGGGTCACCATGGGAGGTAATCCGAGGCCCCCTACCCCCAAAAACAGAAAAATCGGATCTCAGGATCTGCCGATTCGATTTTCACCAAACCTTTTATGCATAGACAGTATGCCAAGAGCTTTGGAACCGCTCAAGAAGCACGTCTTTATGTCGACCACGGGGTCCGTGGCAGGGGTCCAAAAATAAGGTGTCAAAAAATATTTCACCCAATTAAAAAATAAATACCACCAGGTTCTTCCTCTCCTCGAGCACTATCACCAGAGTATAAAAGTTTTGTCTATACGCCAAAATCGACAAGAGTTCCGTACAGTTGAAAATTGCAATAATGCTAAGTCTAAGGGAGGAGTTCTGAAATAGTGTGAAAGGGGAAAGTTTTTGCTAATGAATATAGAGCGATGAAAGTGCGGAGATCGACAGGCCCCCCAGGAACACGTTTGCAGTAGAAGTGGTTTTCATGAATCTCAATTAGAACCGCCGTTACGCACACATGACTTTTCCAATGCTAAGTCTACGTAATGGGGGAAGCCTTAACATAGGCTCAATGGGAAAAGTTTCGAGCCCTTATAACCCGGGCTGTGGTTGTAAGAATTACATGCGGTTTCGTTTTTTATGAATAAAATATTTTTTGCGATTTTTCCATGAAAATAATTTCGGGGTCACCATGGGAGGTCATCCGAGGCCCCCTACCCAAAAAAACAGAAAACTCGGATCTCAGGATCTGCCGATTCGATTTTCACCAAACTTTTTATGCATAGACAGTATGCCAAGAGCTTTGGAACCGCTCAAGAAGCACGTCTCTATGTCCACCACGGGGTCCGTGGCAGGGGTCCAAAAATAAGGTGTCAAAAAATATTTCACCCAATTAAAAAATAAATACCACCAGGTTCTTCCTCTCCTCGAGCACTGTCACCAGAGTATAAAAGTTTTGTCTATACGCCAAAATCGACAAGAGTTCCGTAGAGTTGAAAATTGCAATAATGCTAAGTCTAAGGGAGGAGTTCTGAAATAGTGTGAAAGGGTAAAGTTTTTGCTAATGAATATAGAGCGATGAAAGTGCGGAGATCGACAGGCCCCCCAGGGACACGTTTGCAGTAGAAATGGTTTTCATGAATCTCAATTAGAACCGCCGTTACGCACACATGACTTTTCCAATGCTAAGTCTACGTAATGGGGGAAGCCTTAACATAGGCTCAATGGGAAAAGTTTCGAGCCCTTATAACCCGGGCTGTGGTGGTCCGATTTAGATGCGGTTTTGTTTTTTATGAATAAAAACTTTTTTGTGATTTTTCCATGAAAAATATTTCGGGGTCACTATGGGAGGTTCCCTTGAGGCCCCTCACTTCCGAAGACCGAAAAATCGGATCTCAGGATCTGCCGATTCGATTTTCACTAAAATTTATATGCATAGACAGTGGGCCAAGAGCTTTCGAACCGCGCAAGAAGCACGTCTCTAGGTCGAACAGGCGGTCCCTGGCAGGGGTCCAAAAAAGGGGGTCTAAAAATTTTTTCAACCATATAAAAATTAAATACCACCAGGTTCTTCCTCTCCTCGAGCGCTGTCACCAGAGTATAAAATTTTGTCTATACGCCAAAATCGACCCGAGTTACGTAGAGTTGAAAATTGCCATAATGCTAGGTCTATGGGAGGAGGTCTGAAATATTGTGAAAGGGGAAAATTTTTGGTAATGAAGATAGAGCTATGAACGTGCGGGCATTGACAGACCCCCCAGTTACATGCTTGCAGTAGAAGTGGTTTGCATGTATCTCAATTAGAATCGCTGTTACGCACACATGACTTTTCCAATGCTAAGCCTAAGTAATGGGGCAGCGTTAACTTAGCCTCAATGTAAAACATTCGAACTGTTATAACCCGGGCTGCGGTGGTCCGATTTAGATGCGGTTTCTTTTTTTATGAATCAAAACGTTTTTGCGATTTTTGCGTGAAAAAAATTGGGGGTCACAATAGGGGGTCCCGCTGAGGCCCCCAAGCCCCCAAAACTGGAAAAACAGATCTCAGGATCTGCCGATTCGATTTTCACCAAAATTTATATCCATAGACAGTGGGTAAGAGCTCTCGAATCGGGCAAGAAGCAAGTCTGTAGGTGGACCAGGGCTCGCTGGGAGGGGTACAAAATTGGGGGTCAAAAAATATTTCACCAGATCAAAAATTAAATAAAACCACGTTCTTCCTCTCCTCAAGCGCTATCACCGGAGTATAAAATTTTTGTCTCTAAGCAAAAATCGACCAGAGTTACGTAGAGTTGAAAATTGCCATAATGTTAAGTCTACGGGAGGAGGTCTGAAATATTGTGAAAGAGGAAAATTTTTGCAACTGAAGATAGAGCGATGAACGTGCAGCCTCCGCAGACCCCCAATTTACACACTTGGAGAAGTGGTTTGCATGTATCTCAATTAGGACCGTCGTTACGCACACATGACTTTTCCAATGCTAAGCTTATGTAATGGGGGGAGCATTAACTTAAGCTGAAAGGAAAATATTTTACCTCTTGTAACCCGGGCTGTGGTGGTCCGATTTAGATGCGGTTTCTTTTTTTATGAATCAAAAATTTTTTGCGATTTTTCCGGGAAAAAAATTTCGGGGTCACCATGGGAGGTCCCGCTGAGGGCCCCCCAATTCCAAAACCAAAAAATCGTATATCAGGATCTGCCGATTCGATTTTAATCAAAATTTATATGCATAGACAGTGGGCCAAGAGCTGTCGAATCGCGCAAGAAGCAAAACTCTAGGTCGACCAAGGCGGCCGTGGCGGGGGTCCAAAAATGGTGGGTCAAAAAATACTTCACCCAATTAAAAATTAAATACCACCACGTCCTTCCTCTCCTCGAGCGCTATCACCAGAGTATATAACATTTGTCTCTACGCCAAAATCGACACGAGTTACGTAGAGTTGAAAATTGAAATAATGCTAAGTCTATGGGGGAGTTCTGAAATATTGTGAAAGGGGAAATTTTTTTGCTATTGAATATAGAGCCGTGAAAGTGCGCCCATCGACAGACCCCTCAGGGAGACGCTTGCAGTAGAAGTGGTTTTCATCTATCTCAATTAGAACCGCCGTTACGCACACATGACTTATCCAATGCCAAGTCTATGTAATGGGGGCAGCCTTAACATAGGCTCAATGGGAAAAGTTTCGAGCCCTTATAACCCGGGCTGTGGTGGTCCGATTTAGATGCGGTTTCGTTTTTTATGAATAAAATATTTTTTGCGGTTTTTCCATGAAAATAATTTCGGGGTCACCATGGGAGGTAATCCGAGGCTCCCTACCCCCAAAAACAGAAAAATCGGATCTCAGGATCTGCCGATTCGATTTTCACCAAACGTTTTATGCATAGACAGTATGCCAAGAGCTTTGGAACCGCTCAAGAAGCACGTCTTTATGTCGACCACGGGGTCCGTGGCAGGGGTCCAAAAATAAGGTGTCAAAAAATATTTCACCCAATTAAAAAATAAATACCACCAGGTTCTTCCTCTCCTCGAGCACTATCACCAGAGTATAAAAGTTTTGTCTATACGCCAAAATCGACAAGAGTTCCGTACAGTTGAAAATTGCAATAATGCTAAGTCTAAGGGAGGAGTTCTGAAATAGTGTGAAAGGGGAAAGTTTTTGCTAATGAATATAGAGCGATGAAAGTGCGGAGATCGACAGGCCCCCCAGGAACACGTTTGCAGTAGAAGTGGTTTTCATGAATCTCAATTAGAACCGCCGTTACGCACACCTGACTTTTCCAATGCTAAGTCTACGTAATGGGGGAAGCCTTAACATAGGCTCAATGGGAAAAGTTTCGAGCCCTTATAACCCGGGCTGTGGTGGTCCGATTTAGATGCGGTTTTGTTTTTTATGAATACAAATTTTTTTGTGATTTTTCCATGAAAAATATTTCGGGGTCACCATGGGAGGTTCCCTTGAGGCCCCTCACTCCCGAAGACCGAAAATTCGGATCTGCCGATTCGATTTTCACCAAAATTTATATGCATAGACAGTGGGCCAAGAGCTTTCGAACCGCGCAAGTAGCACGTCTCTAGGTCTCTAGAGGGTGCGTATTTTTGCTTCCTCCCTAGGAAACGCAACTCGGGACTAAATTTGGCAATCTATCGCCTCTTGGCGAAATTCTGACACCATGCGCATGCTCAGATCCTCGAATGCGCATATGCTGCCGCGCTCTTCGTGAAATCATTCTGTTTATTTACATGAAGTACCGTATGCTTTGGAAATCTGTGTCATGTGTTGAGAATGATGCATTTGTATTATGTATTTGTTTTAAATCTGTATTACGTATCTGTATATGATCTACAGTTGAATGAATGAATCGGTGTTTGTTAAAAAAATAATTTATGCTTGGAGATAAAAAAAAATAAAATTTTTGCTAATACAAGTTATTAAATTAGTGTATTTTTTTATTAAAAAAATATTTATTTTAGATTATGCATTAAGTTAATTATGTACAATAAATAATAATGAAATATTATCTATGACTGTTGTTAATTAAGCAGATCTTCTGTAAATTATTGTTAGAACATGTGCAAACAGTGAGGAAATATGCTAGTTTAATTCTTAGCAGGTAATTACAGTACTATAGCAGAGAGTGCCTATTATTTGTTCCTGAAATTTCTTTATTGCAATTATACTAAGCTTATGTGTTAAGGGGTATTAAAAAGTTTATTTACGACACATATAAGCACATTCTGATGCATCAGCTATGTAATAAGTTGAGCATTTGGTGTTGCAACTGGCATCTCAACAATGAATTGAACGATTGACATTTCATCATCTGTGCAAGAGCAATGAAGTGTTTTTCCATATATGCTGACTATACTGTATTTTAATTAAATCAGTAAGTCGTTGATGTGAAACAAATGCATTAAATTGTTATTACGATAATGTGAAAACAGGAAAATTATGCATCCTTGAAAAAACTGTCCCTGATACTATTTTGTTAGAGTGGCGTCAGTTAAAAATGAGAAGAAAACGATGCTACAATGCTAAATATCGTGGATCCAGAATTTAATGTCTGAAATATTATCACTCATTATTTTTTTGCCATATTTCGGCTTTGTTTTAGTACAATGGATTACACAATTTGGCAGTTGCCTAATTATGAAGAGGCTGTCTAAGATTCTTTCAGTACAAAGGAATAATTCACAGTAATAGACTTTGTTCTCAAAATCATCCAATAAAATTTACTTTTAACTCAAACAAAGCTCCTATATGGTGTTCTTACATATGTTCTTGCTGTGTAAAAAAAAAAGGATTGAATTGATGTCGATTGAATTATGCCAACTTCAGTTAGAAATCAGCCATAATATGACAATAGATTGGAATAGCTACTTTAAAGGTCTTTTCACAAAAAGGAAAAAAAACAACGTTGGATATGTTCGTAAGGGTTGGGGTTTATGGCAGTAAAGCAAAGAATTTTTTCTGGTTGCCATTCCCAATCATTGTACTACAATGCTGATTAGTGCTATTCAGGAGAACATCATCGATAGCGACATTATATTTTCAGATTGCTGGAAAGGATATAAGAAAGACGAATTAAAAAATGCTGGGTATGAACATTTTGCTGAAATCACAGTTATAATTTTGTAGACCCCAAAACTAGATGCCATACCCAAAGTATCGAGCAATTGTAGAGCAGTGCTAAATGGAAAAATAACTGTCAGCTGGGAATCTCACAGCCATTTAGAGTCATATTTGATAGAATTTATGTGACGTCGGTTATATTCAAAAACTGAATTTTTTTCCCCAGTTATAGAATGAGATTTGTAATTTTATGCCACCTTATTAGATTGAATTTTGTTTTGTTTCATTATTTTTATATTTATGTATAGAATGTTGTAGATTAAAAAGAAAAATTTACTTTCTTTAGGTATTAAGAAATTTGAAAACGTTTACTTTTAGGAAGCTATTTTTTTTAGTACTTTCAACTCTATTATCATTTCATAATTTTATACTTCGCAATAATTGGTGGGCAAAAAAAAGCGGCACATTTTTAACTGATGCCACGTAGTACCCTGTTACTTTTTGAAAAAAATACTAGAATTCATTTTCATTATGTTATTCTCAATATATTTACAGTGTCAAGCTACATAGGTAAAATACCTAGGTATCATTTGTGATAATATATCATTTTAAAAAAGTTATATGTTAAAGACAAGATTGACAAAAAAATTATAAGAATTCTTTCTGTAACTAAACATGATTCACTACTCAGTATTAAAATAAAGAAGATTATCAATCCAAACAGTGACAAGCTACATAGGAAAAATACCTAGGTATCATTTGTGATAATTTATCTTTTTAAAAATGTTATATGTTACAGAAAAGTTTGAAAAAAATTATAATAAGAATTCTTTCTGTAAATAAACATGATTCACTACTCAGTATTAAAATAAAGAAGATTATCAATCCATGACTAACATGTCGTGTTTTTATGTACATCACCTTGGATGGCTGCTGCCAATGAATTGACTATCTGTGCAACAGCTGGAGAACAAGGTGCTCGGAATTATCATTAATGCTCTGTGTTTTGCCATAAAAAACATACAGATACCTGGATTTAAAAATTAAATTAATAGACCACAAGGCTTAAATAGAAGTATCTAATTTTACAAAAACTGTAAGAGCCATACTGCAGTTTACTTAATAACTCAGATATCTGTGATTTTATCATTGAGCATCCTTTAAATGGCTAAGGATTATACAACATAACATTAAGCTATAGACTAGAGTTATCAAATTTGCAGCATTTTTATTCCTAATTGTAAGTTTATAATAAAGATATTGATAGTTGTAAAGTTTATTATAAAGATATTGATAAAGACCACTTCAGGTAGAATGTTAATTATAACATTCTTCCTACAATACTTCAATCTTGCACGTATTTTTCACTTACTGTGTGCAGAGGGGGTGTTTTTTGTTTACATTCAAAACTCTTTGACAGTGCTTGATAGTATTTCCACACATGGCAGTTCCATACAAATCGAAAAACAGTGACACTTGCGCATAAAATAAACATTGTTGGGTGGATAATAGCTATCTGTATAGTGTATGGATAATAGCAATTAGTTTTTTAAACCGTTTTAAAAAATGAAGCAATATTATGCAGAGTAAGGCAATCAAGTTTGTGATCCGATGGCAAATGAGGTTAATGTTTAAATATGAAATGGAAAGTTGTTATTTATTATATTATAAGAGAACTATTAAACTGAATATAACGCTAAGGTATTGAATGCTCTATGAAAATATGTTTACTTGAAAATTGGAATTTGATAGTGAATGTATCCAAACACATGTTTTGAGTCTGATGCCTAAGTGTAAATATAAAATTATGGATGTTAAAATACTTGTAATTAGGCACATAGGTCAGTTTAAGCTTTTTTAAATAAGGTGAGGCATGCCTAAAGGAAGAGATGCCTTCGTAGAGAAATTTCAAGACAAAACTGACCTTTGAGTGCGTATTAAAAATAATGCATGTAATTTTCATTCAATTGATATATATTTCTTATGTAAAAAATTCTGATATATGCTAAGTTATTGTCAATTACTTTACTAGAAAAATATAGTGAATACACAGAAATTAAAAATTTGCACACTCCGAAAATGAAAAATATTAAATATATGAGTATTTATGCATATCTTCGTAAAAAGCATGTATTTGCCTTTAACAAAATACATAAATATTTATTAAATTATTTATAAATGTATTTGGAAATGAAGGCTTTATTCATTCATAAATTCCTGTGACTGTTACTGTGAAGAAATCTAGTTATTAAATATATCTAAATTGATAATGATTATAAATATTATGAAAATATATAATAACCTTAACATTTAATTGTAAACATAAATTAAAATTCTGTTGATGAATACATTTGTAAAACTATTTAAGCAAGAACTGTTCGTACTGGAAAGCAATCTGTTAAAAGGTGTTGTAAAGCATAGTCTACGAGATGTGTACTTAGGGAATTAGTAAAGAAGAAATTTTAGAATATGTTGAAATTAAGGATATAAAAATATAAGTATTAAAAGAATTATTTCCTTACATTTTATAATAAATCAGTTACAAGCTTTAAAAAAAAAAAAAAAAAACTTTTTTTTCAATCCCTTTCAAAAATACTCATAGAAAGTTGAGTTCATGGAAATCAGCAGGTATTTCACTATTTAAATTTTCGGAGCTGCTCTTATTTGAAATGAACCGAACAGACCATTAATTATAAAGTGACTCTGATTTTTTATTTAAAGGATTCCTCAGAAGTTAAAAAATTATTTTGTATTTCAGAAAGTATTTAAGCAGTAGCT